>JAJHUR010139389.1:2472-67534 GCA_027495735.1 Lutjanus campechanus
GGGGGGGTAGAGTCCTTGGGTCATGAAATTCATTCAGCTCATGCACGACCTCAGAAACTGTCACATATTTCAGCAGCGAAAACACCAAAACTGGAGTCAAGGATGTTTTCCATGTCATGCCAGTAAAACAGTGGAGTGAAACACATTTGTGTGATGAGGAATGGACACTCAGCAACCTGTGAGCCTGGAGCGAGTGCATTACACAGGCAGAGCAGGCAGGGGAAGGTAGAGACAAGAATGTGAATGGGAGCTAATGGGGATAATATGGAGATGGAAAACAAATGGTACTGCTGTAGGGCTGCAGCCAAGGCCTCTAGCTATCTATTCAAGATGAATACGCGGTTTATTTTGTTATTGAATCCCCGTCTAGTTCACTTCAAACTTTAAGACTTTGGCTCTGAGAATTTAAACATTATTTAACGAAACAAAGAAAAAGTATAACGAGAATGGTGAATGACGTACAAACTGAAATTTCATAAAGTTTGGACGCTGTGTGAAAATGATTTGCTCAACATTTGACTTATATTTAAAACTGCACAAAGACAAGATATTTAATGTTGACAATGATGAACCTTAGAAATACACATTCATTCTGAATTTGACGCCTGCAACACGTTTCAGAAAAGTTGGTACACACGTTTTCAACATCTCACCATCTACAATCCATAATATCATATAAAGATTCAGGGAATCCGAAGAAATCTATGCACACTGGGGGGTGAGGCTGAAAACCAACATTAATTGCCCATGACCTTCAATTCCTGAGGGGGGACAGCATTTAAAACTCACATGTTTGCATAAAGGATACCACATGGGCTCAAGAGCAGTTTGGAAAACCGCTGTCAGTAAACACAGTTTGTCACTGCATCCACAAATGCAAGTTAAGACTCAAAAAGCCAAATATCAGCATCACCAGCTCATCTGAGACGGACTGATGCAAAGCTGAAAAGTGTGCTGTGGTCTGATAAATCCACATTTCAGATATATTTTTGGAAATCATGGACATCCTGTCCTCCTAAAGAGGAGAAGTTCAAAAGTCAGCATCTGTGATGGTAGATTGTTATACGTTAGTTTCCATGGCATCATGGGTAACTTGCACATCTGTGAAGGCAACATTGATGTGGAGGAGCAACATGCCACCCAGACCTTCTTTTTCAGGATAATCCTCCTTCTTTCAGCAAGACAATGCTTGTCAAACGAAAGACTGGGGTTTGATTCCCCGATGGGGAGTAATTGTTATTTATGGGTGGCAGTAGTTCAGTCCTTGTTCCAAGTCCAGCACAGACCAAAGTACGGAGCGAGGACCGGCAGCTGGGCACTGCCGAGGTGCTCTTTAGCAAGACATCGAATCAGTAACTGCTCAGTCCGCCTGACTATATGTGTATATATGCATGTGTGCAGCCTCCTCGCTCTGACATCTCTTCGTTGCATGTGTATGGGTCTTGTTTGTGCATGTGTTTATTTGTCTTTGCACTATAGTCAATTGCAAATCAATGCATTCTGTTTTGATTTCTTTTACACAGCATCACAACTTTTTTTTTTGGGAACTGGAGTTAATATATAAACTGGCTATTTGTGAACTTGTGTTTGGAGGGACCTCGAATTTCTTGAGTCAACCAACTGAGAGAAAAGCTAATTGATTTCTGGCTGACACCCATCTGTTGTCAACAGGTAAAGTTCATTATTCTTCTGACATTTAAAACGCTCGATCAATTGTTTTGCCGGCGCCAAGAGAGAGCAGACATAATTCTACATGTGTGGGAGGGATTCAACTGCAAATACGGCATGTAAACAAAAACAGAAGGTGGCTCTCAGAGCGGGGACGTCGCAGGATCACTGAGTGCACATTAACATGGCGAGCAAAAGGCGGTGGATAAAATGAGGAACTCTGGCTACGGCTGAATCTGCTGTACATCTTATTAAATTACACGTCACATTAATACGGTTGGTTTCACATAGAGCATATGCACCAGATAAGAGCTTTACACAAAATCCAATTCTCGCGTAATTGCTAATGTTCCTTCTAATTTTATTTTAATTGCCTTCATCCCAGCGATGTCCACTGAAAAAATCTGTTGAACCAGTAGAACCAGCTTTAATCCACGGCCATGAGAGGAGTGACTGCGTTTCTCCCAGTGCTGCACATTCCGGTCATTACGCCTGACTGATTTAGCCGCGCACTGGCGGTGTCTATGGATCAAATAAATGGGATTCAAAAATGAATTAGATTAGGTGGCTTTTCCCAGCTTATTCTTCTTCCGTCTCCTCCCCCTTTGTCCTACTGTAAGTGTCATTCTACTCATTCCTCATTTTCCCGTCTCCTCCCTTTGCCCTTCTCATTGCCTTTCTTGTCACATTTAAGGGCAGTTTGGTTTTTATTACACTCCTCATATAGTCCTAATAATTGGACCGGATTGCCCAGCGCTCCCAGACTCCTCATCACTCCTTGATCCCAAATTATCCTTTAGTACTCTGAAAATGGTACTTTTTTTTGTTCATTAAACATACTGAAACAGCCGTGCATCACTCAAATCTTGTTGTACTCTCTCTATAAAATGGAAACTGGTATGAAGTCTTTCTCTATACAGTCCTTTTAAAAAAAACAGCTGCTATGGGGTTTTTTTTTCACCTTTTCTTTAAAAAATAGGAGCATATTACATCGATGTTTTCGGCACTCTTACTGATGACCAGGTGATTTTGGGACTGATTTTAAGAGCTTACGGGCTGCTTTTAAGGCGCAGCATGGCTTAGCTCTCGCTTCCACTGACCTTTAAACTCTTTATGTACCACTTGACTCCCCCAAGTCCTCGGCTGATGCTTTTATGCTCGTTCTAAATTCTACACAAAAGGAGAGTTGGCGGTCGAGTCTTTGCCACTGGACCACTAGACTGAGCGTGCCCCCGCAGGGTCACAGCTAAACATGGAGAAGCAGCGCTCACAGAGGGAGCGTTCAGCGTGTAGAGAGACTCCCAGGAAATTTAAGGTACTGTAATGCTTGCACTTTCAGGTTTTTTAAGACTGTATGGAGTGCTTAACTTTTCCATTTGTTACTTCCTTCTTCTAAATCAATTTTGGGCAATTAATTTTTTTTATGACGCCTTGTGTTTATTGTGTGGGCTAGTTGCTAGCTATTCGCCTAAATCAAAATGTATGACATAAATGCAAAAATAGCTTGTGGAGAATAACAAATTGTGGACAGCACATCGGTGGGACACTGGGGAGAAATTTTAATTAATCAGACATGGTGAGAATAATGTTGTCAGTGGCTCTGCTGCTTATTAAAAAGCACCAAAAAGTATTAGCTTTTGATAGCTGCAAGCTATGCACGCTGTCGGTGAGGAAACAGTGACAGCTGCAGGAGCACAGGTGCTGCACCAGCTGACAGATACCTTTCCAAGAACACAAGTGAATGACGGGTGAGTGACTCTGTGTGTGTGTGTTTAATCACTGGTCAGGTCACGGGGCAAGTCAGGATGTGACCTGGAGATAATTGTGGGTTATGGGGTGTTTCTGATACTCGGCTTCGCGGGTAGGGGTGGGTGTGAGTTTGCAAAAGAGGACACGTGTAGGACTGAAACTTGCCTTCGTCCCCCGTCTGGACTTTGGAATGACCAACCTAAAGAGATTAGGTCAGCAAAGTCAGTTTCACCAATTTAAGTTTTGCAAACTCTTAAAAATAAGCTAAGCTTTCATAATTGTTTTACTTGTTTAAAGCTTTAATTATTTTCTCCAATAGTGTCTTAACTAGTTTTAAATTTAATGTATTCTACCTTTGAGGCCATTAATATCTTTATGTATTCAGTAAAGCACTTTGCAACACAAAAACAGTATTTATTTATTTACTGGTGTTCAAGATACAGGGAAGCAAAAACCTGAGGGTTAAAAAGAAGCAACAGAACTATAATACCTTTACAAAGTGGACACTGTAATGAACCTAGAAAAGCATGGTCCGTAATAAAATGTAAAAACAGTTACACTCCTCTTCAGAACAGAAAGAGAGGGTTTGATAATATATTCAGTTTTGTGTCTGTATGTCATGACTTTCTCTCCTCTGTTGTATCTTTTTCTCCCATCTCTGCATGTCGCTGTCTTTTTTTCCCCCCCAATAAAATAGAAGCCCTGTGGGAAGTGACATTTCACAGCCCAATAGGGAGAAATATAATCAAAAAGGACAAAATGCTAACACAGAACTCCTTTTCTTCTCCCCGTTTACTCTGTTACTACCTTGAGCAGTCTACAAAAACCTCTCTGATCCTCGGGTCACCCCTCTTTCCTTCCACCTCCTCTCTGCTCGACCTGCATCGCCCCCCTCCTCCTTCTCCCTTCTTCGCTGCTTATTTCCCCCCTACTTCACCGCCTCGGAGCCTGTTTGCTTTTCTTTCTGGCAGTTTAAAGTCGGTTTTTCAGAGTCACACTCTGTCCCTCGTTCACCTTTCCAGTCGCTCACTCGCACTGCTTCTCAATATAGCACACCCAGCCCCCACCCACCCCCCTTTTTTTTGCTCTGTTTATCCCTCGCTCTCCGTTTCTTTTCTGTTTGTTTTCTCTCCAGCGGGTGCTGCATCGTAAACACTCCGTATCCCACGGCGATTTGAAGAGCCTCTTTTTAATGCAAGCCAACTGTCACACACAAATGCGCACGCACACCTCTAGCTATGTGACCAAACCTTTACAGCGGGTCGTACATCAGCAAAGAAAGATCCGCCCGCAAATGCCCACTTGCTGGGAAACGCGCAAACGCACTCGCAGCCAGTGTCACTTAAAGCTGACAACCCTGATATGTTTATTGGTGCAATAATACAAATTTTCATGTGTATGCTGATAGGTCTGAAGCGCTCAAGTTACACACTGACACACACTCTTTGATAAACACTCCACACACCCCACAGTGTTTGGTGTAAACAGACCCTTCTGGTGGTCTCTCCCTCCCTCCGTCACTCCTCTCAATCTCTCTATCTTTTGATGGCCCTCTTCTGTTTCCCACCTCTCGCTGTTTCTCCCCATCTCTCTTTCTCCCCCTCCCTAGTCCCCCCCACCCCCCACCCCTCACTTCGTCTATGCGTCATCGCCCCCTCACTCTTTCTCTCCCTCTCTCTCTCCATGTCGGTCTGTCCATTCCTTTCTTCTCTGCCTTCACTCTTCAGAGGGCTCTTCATTTCACTGGAACGATGGATGAGAGGCTGGGGCCATCTGCAAGAGCTGATAAAACCACCCTCACACACACGCACGCTCACTCACACACATACACACACACACACCCTCGCAGATACTGACATACATACAGATGCAGAAACAAGGAAACGAACGTGTACGGAGATGCAGATGCATCGCTAAACCTGTAAATGCTCACACAGTTCAAGAAAACATAGATACACTCCAGTGAACACACACTAGGAGGAGAGAAAGTGTAAACACGGCTTTATACACAAACACACATACATGCGCACACCTCCATTACAGCCAGACACATGCATTGAAACCTCTTAGACATATTCTGCATGTCAAGAGGGAGAGAAAGAAAGCGAGAGGGAGAGACGAGATGAAAGGAGATGCCAAAAAAGTGTAAAATTAACTAGATGAGAGCTGGAATAAAGATGAGCAGGGAAAGAGTTGAGGAAATGTGGGGGAGGTGGGGGTGAGGAGTAAAAGAAAAAAAAAAGAGGGAAGAGATGGAAGGCTGCGCAAAAGAAGAAGAGTGGGTGATGAAGATGCAGGGAGGAGGAGCAGCAGCAGCCGGTATGAAAACGAGGGATGGACACTAACAGCCTGGAGGACAGATTATGCAGAGAGAGAGAGAATCAGACAGAGATGAGGAGGAGAGATGGAGGGAAGGGAAAGTTGAAGGGTTGGTCAGCACGTCGGAGGATGACGTAGAGCAGGGGATCTCAAACTTATCGCTCAAGGGCCCGCATCAGATTTTTATGCAAGGCCAGAGGTCTGGAATGATTACAAAACATTTTATCAACTCACTTAAAACATTTAAGCAACGCAGGCCTACACTCAACAAGCAATTAATTAACATCACAAGCTGCTACATTTCAGATTGCACATGTATTTATTACTTTACCCATTAACGAGTTGTGCAAGGGATTACAATTTTCAAAACAGTAACTATATTACAGTTACTAATCTAAATAATACTGTGTTAGATTTTTTTTTTGTCCTTGGTGGTAGTGATGTGGATGCTACCTGTCTCTGCAGGCTGTATTACCTTTCAAATGAGGTCGAGTAGCGTCAGCATTCCAGGTGATTTCTTTATTTTGTGTGCTATTTGCGTACGAGTGTTTTCTTTCAGAAAGAGAAAGAGACTGCTTTCAGTTTTGTTTCCATGAGTGCAGTAATGTCACTACAGTAAATATGTGGGACACTGAAGTGGCAAAACTAAATATAAACTTGACAGGACAGAGAAAAACTCTCCAGAGGACACCAGAGTTAAATAAACAAAGAAGTTATCCCGCTGTCACATCGTGCGTACATGCGCACACAGCGTCTCTCTGTTAATTTTTATGAGGAGGCCCACCCATCCCGTAGTTTAACTGCAGCGTCTGAGGTTGTAACTGCAGTCTGCGCATCACTAAAAAGCAGGCTTTTGTGACCACTACAGCTGACAGCTAACGGCAAAAGCTTTCTGGGCATTAATAGTTCACTGGATCAGCTGTTCAACTTAAAAGCACAACGAGGCTGCCAACAAGGTACAAAAGTAATATAGTAGTATAATGAGTATAATTACTTTTGATGATGCCAAGAAATAAAGTGATTTTATTACTTTTTAAAGAATCAATAAGTAAAATGTAACTTATTACACTTTCTTCTGTGTAACTTGCCAAACACAGTCAGTGATAGGGCAATAAGGTAAACCACATTAATACCACATTTATCTGGGGACAGGATCGGTGTGAAAGATCTCCACAGCTATACTGCTTCAATAGCAGTAGCTGCCATATTGTATATACAACATACTGATCAAAAGAAAATTTATTTCAAAGCAGAAATGTTACGCCCCATAACAGTAGGTATGACTGGGTCCAGACTGACTCTCCGTTCAGTCTAAATGTGGATCTTATTCCAGACTTTGTGAGGCTCTGACGCAGAGTCTTGGTGAAAACTGAGTTATTTGAAAACAAAAGAAAAAAAAAAACTTCCCAAACTGAGCCACTTATGCTCCAGTTGAAAAAGAACAATCCTGAGAGAACAGTGGCTTCCACAGTTGCAGATTTGCATATAGTCGAACTAACTGCTTTGGTGTCTGTGGGACCAAACACTGAACAAGGCTCATTAGCAGTATATACACTGTATCTATACTCTATGCGCCCGTCTATTCATTAATAATATATTGTCCTCATAATTAAGATAAATATTGAGAAAGTTGTGTGTTTTGGGGAGTCAGTGGCCAATCAGAGCCACATCTCTGTCTAACTGGCCCAACATGAGGCCTCATGCTCAATTAATTCACTGTAATTCTGCTTTTCGGTGATCAGAAAGACCACCGACTGATGTGCGCTGACACCATCTCTGCATTTTAATACTCCCTCTCGTTTCAACGTTTCAGAAGCAAAGGCCTGCTGTGGCTCCTGTCATACTAATGCGGGGCTCGCCAGAGGACACGAAGGGCCTTTTTTTCTTTCTTTTTTTTTTTACAACGGTTACCACCAACAAAATAGTCCAGGAGGCCTTCTTCAGTCATCCTGCTCTGTCCATTAACATGCAGAGTGTCACTTGTCTGCCAGTCCAGCTGAGCCACGCCACGCTCTCGGAGGAAACACGCGGCTGCTGTCACTAATACCAATTAAAAGTTGTGACTTTGCCTAAGAAAATGAGGTCAGATTCATGTTGTGATTGGGCTGGCTTTTCTCTACGATGCCTTGGCAACTGAGGGTCACATATTCTAATAATCGGCCTCCAGAGAAAAGCGCTTAAAACGAGTCAGCTCGGTTGGTTTGGTTCAAAAAACAGTCCTGGAGTTTCAGCAGAAAACAGGGTTGCAGCTAATGGCAGTGAATGGAGACCAAATGTAAATGTATAAAAAACAGAACACAAAAACAAAGACAAAATGTCTCCATCCTGCTCGTGTGGTGTAATCCAAGTGTCCACGAGCCGCGACATTAAAATTTAACCACGAAAGACGCCATTTACGCCATGTTTTTAGCTGAAATGTCAACTGTAGCATGTAGCAGGTAGCACTGCCATCAGCTGCAACCCTGTTTTCTGCTGAAACTCCAGGATTGTTTTGTGAACTGAAGACCTTCACCCATCTTCACATCGGCATAGTGGTGAGTATGTATTGAGTGGACTATTACTCAGTGTTGGAATATCACTTTAAAATCATTCTAAAATGTAATTTATTCACCAGCTTGTTCAGTCTTTTATTTAAACAACTGTGTAAGATTTAGTGGTATAAGATCGTGCTCTAATCGTAATTACGGTTGTGTTGTTTCACGACTCTGCAAGCATATCAAGTTACGTTAGATATCAGTTTTGAAGACTTAAGAAAACCGGCGTTTGTTGCTTATTTGCTCATAATTACAATGGTACATTTTAAACAAGAGGAGCTGTCATTTCTCATCTCATTCTCTTTTAGATTATATTGTCTCCTTGTCTAAGTTTCTCTCAGTTGAGTCTCATCTCTTCATCACATACTATCAGTCTTTTAAACAGAATATCATGTAGGAGTGCCAACTTAAACACACCAAAAAAACTGACAATCAAAATTCAAACACTAATTCCATCCAGCTCCGTCCTCCCTCCGATGATTTTCTTTCTTTTTCTGACAATTTCAGCACAAAGTACATCAGAGCCCAGCGTCCTGAAAGGGAACTGTCATTAAATCCATTCATCAAGTATTAATGTGGTAACATTACTGTTTCTAAAACCTTCCACAAATTCTGATTAGTTTTATTATTAAGCCCGGAGGGGATCACGCAATTTGGTTGCATGTGTGTGTGTGTGCGTGTGTGTGACTACTTGATCCTGTTGCTCTCACATACTACTGGACCCATCAACCTAGTTTTTTTTTTGGTCCACATTCCTGACTGTACGCTGAAGGACGTCTCATAATTGCGGTGAATCACATCACCAAAAAACCTGACTGCTGACTCACAAACCAAATGTCATTTTACAGTTTACAGTTTACAGTTACTAACAAAAATAATGTAGTTAAATTAAAGTTACTGCTCAAAATGTTGGCGATTACAAAGGGGTTACATCTGAATATTCTTGTCTGGCAGAGACCTGGGCCCTACTGGGTGCACTCATCTGGTTAAAGCATGTTTTTTTATTTTATCTACACAATTAGGTAACTGTAACCCCCCCCGCCCTATGAAGTTACTCTGCCGTGATCTCAGCTTTTGTGACTTTCAAATGGTCTTTAAAATGAAAAAAATATATATATACAGCTTAGATGCTGAGAGATCTGCAATTTTGGGGCCCTGGATTTTTTTTTTTTTTTTTTTGTAGAATAAAGATGACACTTTCAGAGAAAAGCATTCTCTGAAAATGATTGCATGTTCACTTTAAAAACACACTATTGAATGCTCCCTTGGAAAATTCAGGGACACTTATTCTCCCACATCCTCCAGCCAGCTGCCTCATATCACTCCTGCTGCACAAAACACACTATTAGCGGGGCGCAGACTGACACACACACACATAATGAGAATTGTTCCAAATTGAGCACAGTCATTTTGCGTACTGTGCGCAAAAGAACAATAAAAAAACAAAATATGCTGAGTCGCAAAGAGACCGGGCTTCACTGTACAAGGGGCCTGATTAAAACTGACACACACAGTCAAGACAGGGGAACTTGCTATTCTAAGTATACACTTCTCTAATATGAACACATGCCAGCATGTGTTCCTCTGCCATACACGCAGGAAAAGAGAAAGATTGGTAAACAACCAGTGTGAGACGGAAGAAAATATATAATTACAGAATAAAGAGCATGAGTGTGTCTGTGAGACACCTTGGAAAACACAGACAAGGACCCTGAAGACATGAAGACAGTGCAGATAAAGACTGTAGACTATAGAGACAAAGACGGGGAGACAAAAGAAAGGAGGAAATGGCATCCAGGTATATAAAGCAGAGAGAGAAAGAGAATGACAAATAGGGCAACGTTAGCAGAAGAAAGAGGGAGGTATATTGTGAAAAGAGGAAACGGGGGACCAGGTGTATATAAAGAGATGGAGGAAAGGAAGGGAGGAATCCGATTTAGAAATAAACGAGTTGGGGAGGGGCGAGCGCGACGGAGAAATGGAGGGGGGGGGGGGGGGATCGAGAAAGAAAACGACAAAACAAGGGCGTAAAAATTAGATGAAAAAAAAACAGAAAGTGAAGGGAAACCTGCAAAAACAAATCAGCGACATGAGATAGAGGCGAGGAGCAAAAGAGGAAAAAGAACAAGAGGGGTATAGACATCAGGGAGGAAAGAGAAAAGGGCAAAAATAGACAGGGGATGCAACGCGAAAATAGGGTGAGAGAAAACATGGAAAGAAATATGAAGCTGCAAAAACAAATCAACTGACAGAGCGGAGGGAAAGGTACACGAGAGGGAGAGATGAGAAATGATGGAGGGAGGAAAGAGTGAATAATAACTAGAGAGGAAAACTAGCACGGAGGAAAATACGAAATGGAAGAGAGAGGGGGCGATGGGACGGAGATAGCGACAGAACCGACGGGAAAGTGAAAACGGGAGGAATGATGAATGAGAAGAGTTAGGGAGGAGAGAGCGGATCGGGGTGGAAAAAAACAACATAAACGACAGGAATATGAGGCTGGGAGGAGGCTTGTTGACAGCAGGGGCTTTCAATTATAGACACACAAACACACCTGTAGGCATGCGCACACCTGTACATACAGTGTACAGGCCGCATACATAAACACAGACGCAAAAACAGGAGGAGATCGATGGCGACAGCAGGGAGCGAGGAGGGCAGATGGGAATGGGTGAGAGGGATAATAGCACGAAAAAGATATAGAGGGGCGGGGGACGACGAGGACACCCATTACTGTACACGGAGTTACACTGAGAGATAAAATATGAGCAGAGATGTAGTCTGTGATCCCGGGGAGATGTATACAAAAACAACATGTCACTGTCTTTTTTTATTTATTTTTTTTATGGCTGAGACCAGGGCATGTCGTGGCCCGTTGTGAATTTACTGCCACAGTCAAAGAAAAATGTTCCAGCTGCCATCACTTACTGCAGCATCTTTTCTTTGGACAGCGCGATCAGTGTGGGATTACTCAACGAGGAGCGTAAGACAAAAAAGAGGTCAAGAGAGGAGGAGGGCGGGGGTGCTTTTTCTTTAATATAGATATTTTAGATGCATATTAGGTTGTAAATGCTGCATTTTCTTTCTAAACAGTTGGCTTAAATGTGTGTCTGCCCTGAGAAATGGAAGTGGACGTATGGAAAAACTACTGACCTTGAATCTGTTCCTGCTATGCAGAGAAGAAATTACTCTTGCAGCAATACACATTACAGTATACTGTATGCAGCTGCCTATATTTATAATTCATGACATTAAGATTTTTTTTAAAACTGCCCCTTTCTTCTTATGCACATTCGTCAACTTTGCCTTTAAACCTATTGCATGATATTGCTGTTATGCAGATGATAATCCGATCTATCTGTCTGTCAAACTAAATAACCCGAATCAACTGTCCTTCCTCCACGATCGCTTAGCTGCCACCAAAGACTGGACATCTCATAATTTCTTCCAACTAAACCCTGACAGATCAGAAATTCTTTTAATTGGACCAGACAGGTTTACCGCTGCAGTTGATCGTGGCCCATTTCACTCAGATACCAAATTCCCCACTAATTATTTTGGGTCTTTGATCAGTATGTGACTTTAACATCATGTAACTCATTCAGCCCTGTTTTCTTCAGCTAAGAAATCAGACACATCTTGCCCTCTACAGGTTTTGAACAGCGTCATTCTCTCCCAACAAAATTATTCTAATTCCCTCTACATGCGTCTCTACAGTCGGGTAAAGATGCAGCTGTTCACCAGAACTAGCCTTCGGTCCCACATGAACCCTGTTCTTGAATCTATTGGCTTCCTGTAAAATATAGAAAAAAAAACTACAAGACCCAAATAAATACAAGAATGATTACATATAAGGCACTGCAAGATCTTACACCCTGTTGCATTTCCAGTCATCTCGTTCCAGATTCCATCCCTTGACCACATTGCGTTTGCTATTTAAGTCCTAACTCTTTGGAACCATCTTTTCCAATCAATCAGATTTGCTGAATCTTTGGACTGTTTAAGCAGCTTTTGAAAATCCATCTCTTCATCTTATCTTCATTGTTTTTGTTTATTTTAATTTGGTCCGTTCCTTATTTCGCCATGTGTTATAATATTACTTTTACTTTACTCTTCTGTAATTTTACTTACTTTCTTACCTGCTATATACAAGCTTGATCATAAGCGTGAAGTCAACGCTAACTGCTACTGTCCCACTAAACTATACTTCTTTTACTCTTTAACTCAGTCGAATACAGTCAAACTATCGTCGCGGACATTTCACCTGGTGCAGAATTAAAAGAATACAGTATGGTGAGAAAGGCATTACTATCTCATGACGGAAATAAAGAGACCTATAATAGACAAGATAGATAATAGAACAGTTTTGCCATTTAAAAAAAGAAGAGGCTGTATCGTGCATAAATACAGTCAAAAATAACAGCAACAAGTGTTTGTTGGAAAACCTAGAAATATGAAGTTTCTTTTACAGGCAACTAAGTAATCACTTGTGCAAGCAGCAATTCACAGCCCAAGTGAAAGCGACACAAAATCACACTAGCTCTCATCTAGTAAGAGTAACTGTACAGCGTAATGTTGTTGCACTTTGCAAATATCCAAGAAAAATGACCTCTGTTTCTTATATTATGAGGCCCTGCCATTTTTCTAACAGCTCCATAATGTCACCAGTAATAAGCTGCTCTGGGAAGGTGCAGATTTTAACTTATATACACACAGTACAAACTTATTGGACCAAGCATGGTAGTAACAAGGTTATAATGTGGCTATCAAAGCTAGGTTTAAACTTGCATAACAAATGCAACAGCCTGCAGATATCCTGCTGCTATTCTGCACATCCAGGTAATTCATTTGCTCTGTAGATATTCCCCCATGACATGTATCCATTTACTATTCCGGCTACAACGGTTTCCCTACCAGAATTATTTTACTTCTTTCCCAAAAACTGAAACAGGAAATCATTATTCTCATCAATGGGAGGAGTTCTATAACTTTGTAAGTGAATGCAGACCGAGTAACAGCAATGATCCCAGAAAATCTATGGCATTGATTGCCTGTAATAGTTGGGATTTCCTTTACGACACGTGGAACAGGAGCAGTTAAACTGGAAATTGAGAGTGTGACAGAGCATTTCAGGGAGTGCACTCATGCATGTTTCCCCAATTTTCAATAAGCTTTGGACTTTGAATGACAATAGATTTTAGTGTGCAGCACTTCAGACTCTCATGGATGAGCAGAACAGGATGGAAAACAAGTCACACTGTATTGACTCGTAGGTGCAAAGCAATTTAAAAAAAAAAAAGACAAAGCAATCAGGGGATAAAAAACTCAAACACCCAACCATCCTCAGCATTTTCAATTGCTGAATATTTGCGATTAAAATGTTTCTGACTTCATATTATTAGTAATGATTTCTGTGCAGGTTGTATATCATTAGTAAGGATTTTTGTCTGGCTATTTTGAAAAATGAAATTACAAATGATAGGATGACAGGCAGAGAGAGCGGCAGAGAGAAGGGGGAGGCATCAGAGAGGCAGAGAAGGGGAAAAGAAAGTGAGACAGTAATTGGACAATACCACCTAATGCCTGAGCTGAGAATTGAGTGGAGGGTGCACTAATGGAGGAAAGGGAGAAATGTCACTCCATAAAATACTGGGCTAATTTGGGCCCATAATTACCATGGCGATGAGTGGCAGACATGGAGCGCGGAGGAGGAGGGGGGGCTTTGTATCGTACTCAAAAAGAGATGAGATCTGACCAGAGATTATGTGCAAAAAAAAAAACACACCAGGAAGGTAAGGAAAAGGACACATACACACACTCTACAGAGAGGCACACTTATACACACTCCGTACGACTTAGTCAGCTCACGTCGGAGGCTCTCTACGCATGACCTTCTCAAGGTCAGAGGTGGTCTCTTTGGAAATTACACCCTGTACGGCTGCGCGTGTGTGTGTACCTGCGGTGTCGATGGTTTGCCCTCCTGCAGGTGTGTGTTCCTGATGTTCTAACACCTGGTCAGGGGTCCTGGATGTTACTAGAGTTAACAAGGCGGCATGCGAACAGTGCATACGTGTGTGTCCCTCATGATCTCTATTTTTCTCCTTTTTGTGCATTTGTCAGTCGTCACAAGTTTTAGTGTTTTCACACCTGTAGTTCAGCCTATTTGGTTAAAAAAAAAAAGGCCATTAACTTCTGGTGCGGTGTGTGTTCACGCTGGCTCCCAGTGACCCTGAATGAGACTCAAAAGTTTTGCTTAAAAGAGATCGAGAACAATCTCCCAGCTTTCATTACTAAAACTGGATAGAGACTATTAGAGTTCAAAAAACAAAACACATTGTCAAACCAAAGACTTGAGAGCAGCCTTTTGTATTGCAAGTGACATTGTGTGCTTACTACTGAAGAGAACACGGGGAAAAGCATAATTTCCAGATAAAGTGTGTCCTTCAAAACATGTGAGGGGTGCAGGTTTTTTAGCAGCAATTCTTACCACCATTCAAGCGACTACCTTGCATTCAGAAATCCTCAGACCGTCAATAAGCAGGGAAATCTGTCTGGAATCGCAAGACAAGATCTGGCCTGGTGTCAAAAGAGCTTTTTGTTCCTTCTCCATTTTTATGGGGAACTGCTCTGCTCTGCTCAACACAACTCTGTTTTAGCTCCTTTTCACTATTTATCAGTGAACGTCCCCGCACTCGCCTCATGCCATGCATACATGTTGCATAGATATACAATCCTGACACAGATTTGGAATTCTTGATTAGCAGAGGGATTTAAGAGGACTTTATGTCTTGAATTCATTGTTGGTCTGCTTTGCTTTCCATCCACAGATGAACAACATCGGAGTTCGCTTGGACGGACCCCAATTCATCCCAAGTCACCAAACCTTGACACTGCTTTGTCTCAGCGCACAGCGTCTCATACTGGTGCACATGGTACCCTTTAGCATCTGTATGAGATGCTGTCAGAAAGCCTTTTTAACATGTGGTTAATGCTGTGAAACGACTGCAATCTGGGTAGGTTTAGGTAACAAAACTACTTGGTTATGTTTAAGATCATGGTTTTGGTTTAAACAAGTATGTTAAGTCAGTCATGTGACACAAATCAAGTGACGCACATGACGTTATCTTACTCAAAAGGTTAAAAAACGTTGACTTTTGGTCTCACACAGGACACAGACTTCAGTTTGACACATTCATCCACCACACCTCCTCCATATGCAGACTGTCATGCTTTATAACTACGGGAGCTGACATGGATGGATTTACATTGAAATCCAGTGGTGTCTCATGCAGACACTAAAGAGGAGAAGAAGGAGACTTGAATCACATGATTTGAGACTTGACATATACATGAGACAGACGACTCAAAAGGACTTTACTGTTTGAAAAGTAAATATTTGGATTTTTATTAGATATTGAGAAGTTTACTAAGTGTTTTTGAGACATGACTGGGTGATTTCTACTACAGTGCTCACAAACATGGCAGTCTACTGCAGACCAGCGGCTAGTCCAAAAACTATAAAATTTCAATTCAAGGATTATGTTGTCCATTAAGGCGGTAAGAAGAGAACTGCAGTATGCAAGGTCTGCAGCTAAAAAAAAAAAAAATCAGTGACACGAACGCCACAACATTCATCATCATCCGTCACTGCAAAAAACAGAAAGGTACCTGAATGGGTCGTTGTAGCAAACTTATTTGCTGGTCAAACATTAGCTCGAAAACTTAGCTTAAGTTTTATCCACGTCAGACTTGGTTTTGTTTGTTTATAGAAAAAGTAGCAGTAGTAAGTTGCCATGTTTTCATGGCCACACGCCTTTTAACTGATATAAATGTGGAAACTCACACCAGCCCACACTTACATTCTGCTTCTTATTATTTGTTTATTTGTCACAGTCAAGTAAAGAATAGAGATCATACCAAAAATACTTGACAAAGGTTCAAGTTTAGATGTTATTAACAGCTTGTGACATTTTGTGGGGATAAAAATCCTAAATAAAGCGTTGAGAAAATAATTTGAAGGTTGAAACATTTTGATTTGTGTCTCTTTTTTTTTTTAAACACAGAAAGTCAGACTTAACAAGCACAAAACAAGCTGAGCTCTTTCACCACCAATTACATAGGCGACTGACTGCTTTGTTTATGGCAATGAAGAAAATGAAAGATAATGGCAACGAATCATGACACTGTCAATAAGGGCGGATGTTTATGGTGTGCAAATGAAGCTGTTTATGATGATGATGCGCGAGGCAACACAAACACACTTCCTCTAATTAGGACTCAACCTATTTTCAAACTCAAAATTGTTCTTTGGGAGGATAGGGCACAGAAAGAGACAGACAAGCTTGCATACCCACACACACACACACACACGAGCGGCATTGTAAAATATTATTAATACATTGAGTGACGCATGCAAATGTGATCCAATAAAAGAAACAAACAAGAGGAAGATGCATGCAGGGGCGGGGTGGCGGAAATGGAGAGGCAGATGTGGGTAACGCCGGTCGACACATTGAGGAGAGAAGACAACTGATTTATGGGATGAATTATGGGATGGCAGCTAAATCCCTTTCTGATATTCAAATTCAGACTGATAAGGAACGAAAGAGGGAGGGGAGAGGATGAAGGAGGAGCTCCCTCCAGGCTTCCAATACTGCCAGAGTAAGGGTTTCCATTCCTCTGGAGCGACATGGGATGCCTCTTAAAAAAAAAAAAAAGTCCAGTGAATAGCACATGACAGCAGGAAGGAAGGAAAGAGAACGCAAAGTGGCAGAGAGGGAAAGGAAGAAGCGAAATGAGGTGCTGAGTAACAGGAGGAGGTGGATAATAGGAACACGGGGAGGAAAGAGGAGCAGCAGGATTTGGCCTCTTTACTGGCTGTCTTTTTGTGGAGATGGAGAGGGTGGGACGCAAGGGGGGTGGGTGGAGGACGAGAAATAAGGTGGGTATATTACAGAGTAAAATTCAGCACTTTTCCTGTGGATGTCCTCTCAGTGCTGCTATGCTGACCGAGACAGTCGAGCTCTCCTGCTGCAAAATCAGTTGTTTTTCCTGTGTCCATTGATGTCACAGTGATGTAGGTGGTGTTAAGGAAGAACCACAGGCTATTTCAGCTTCGATTTCTAGTCTCCACCTCCGAGTAGCCAGAGGGAGAGCAAAATGAGTATTTTTTTGTAGCCTAACTCGTGCATACAAATGAGTTCATCCAAGTTTGCAAGTTTTTATAAATCATCCACCCACCAGAAAGTGTTATTTTCTCACCTGCAACGCGGACCTCTACCCACGTCTGCAGGCTATATTACCTCTTAAATAATGTCGAGCACTGCAAGCTTTCAAGGTGATTTCTTTACCGTGTGTTCATGATTTACCTAAAACGTTAGAGCGGCTGTTTTCAGTTTAATTTCCATGTGAGCGTAATGTCACTGCAGCAAATATCGTGGGACATTTAAAGCAGCACAACTAAGAAGTGTAGCTGTAAACTTGACATAATGGAGAAAACTCCACAGAGGAAACAGAATATTTAAAACTTAAATTAAGCTGCTGTCTCATGCGTAAATGCGCACACAGCACCCCTCCCTCTGGGGTGACGCGGCCTCTTTCTACCCTCTAACCCATCTACTATTAATCAGACTAACCGCAGCGTCTACGGTTTTAACTGCAGTCAGCGTATCACAACACCTAATGCTATGTTTTGGCCAACAAACTATGGCAACATGGGCATGGACATTAAAAGCTTGCACGCAATGCAGCCTGGTATATGCAAGTCAAACCTACTCAATCGGCATCCAGTGGATCAAACTTGGCCCTTGAACTACCTCAATCTGTTCCTTTGATCATTTGCAAAAAAAATACAAAAAGTCTAAATAAATAAATTTAATGCAACATTGTGTTTATTAAAACAAGCTACTTCTAATCTAAGATTACAAGTTTTTCCTGTATCTTTGTCTGTACAGTTTATTTTCCATTTCTGACAACTAATTAAGTAGAGAGAAGAAAAATTAAAAGGAGCATTGTTTCACACATTGAAATCCCTAACTTTACAGGTCAGCCATAGGAATAATCAGTTTCTGCACTATTTTTTCCCCCCAAAATTTGGCCTTTCAAAAAAAAGTAACTGAATAAGCTTGATATAGGCACTGCCAGTAAGGCTCTGTGAGCAAGAGAACTCAGCTTTCTTGGTCAATATAGCACGCACTGAGGAATTTATTGCTTCAGTTGACCACATTTACCAACACACTGACTGGACATCCACATGAAAAGGGCCAAATTTCTGCTATAAAAGAAGACAATAAAGATCAGGGATGAGAGGATAGAAGAGACAAAATCAATGGGGGAAGGAGCAGTTAGAGGGAGGGAGAGAAAAATCTGGAAATAAGGTAATAAGAAATAAGGAGAAAAGGGCATCAGGTTTGGCAGGATTGAAAGGTAGGAAGAGGGAAAGAGAAAGACGGAGAATGGATTAAATGGTCAGCTATGATAGAGTGATACACCACAGATAAATGGAGATATCTGTGCTAAGAGATTGATGACGAGGTCAGCAGGTAGATGGAAAGACAAAAGGGTGATTGCTGCTCCCTTGTTGATGCCATCGGATATAGACGCGCCGCGCGCATCACATTCACTCCTTTACTTCCGTACTAGTGTGAAGATCAATCAGACGCCACCCACCCATCCCTCCTGCTGTTCCCCGCAGCGTACGACAAAGCCATACCCCCCCTTTTCTTTACTTTACAGGAGTAACATGATTTTGGGCTTCAGTAAATTGTCTTCATCATCCACTTATCGCACTATGGGAGTAAAGGCTTTTCCACTCGTGCTTCTTGGAATCAGCTTCACATCTCACCGAGCTACACTGATCACAGAGCTTATGTGCCGAAAGGTTGGCGGATACACTGGATGTGAAGAGCGCCTGCTGGAGGGAGAAAAAAAAAAGATTAAAATACAAAATGTCAAGGTGCTGCTTTAATACTCTTCCCCCCTCTGCTTCCCTCCCTGCTTGCTTGATCCCAAAGCACGCCGTCCATCCCTCCCTGTCATTCTGTCGACAGGGCTGCCGCTACCCTGGTGCTATGACATCCATCACTCCTCATCCTCATCCCCCACGTCCATCCCCCCCATCCCTCGCCTCACACCTTAGTCTTATTATTTTCTCTCGATGTACCTCTCCTCTCTATATATTCTCTTCTTTGCCTAAACACTGTTTCGTTTGCTTTATTGTATGTTTCCCCACATGATAAGGCATTAATGTCTTTTTAAGGCTATTTTAAGGAACAGGAACACAGTATCACCAAAAAATATTCGTCTCTTATTAGCTGAGATATTCTTATATGATTAAACCAAGAGCAAATGTTTCTCCAGTGTTTTACGAGACCATGTTTTGCTCCCAGAGCAGCAGCCAAGCTCCTTCACTCAGAGCTGCCAATTAAAACTACTCTTCCTTTCTCGTTCTCAGTATTGCAAGAAGCTAAATTAAATTTTCATTGATCATGGATAATTTAGTCTAATTCATATACATTTTTAATTTTACGTTTATTTTTTACATTAAATTTTACGAGTTAAAAAAAAATCCTAAAAAGATCTAATTTATGGAATTACATTAAACGCAGCATATACACAAATATCAAGGCTGTGACGGCCCATTTTCAATGTGAAGCTTGATACGACCCAGAAATATCAATTATTCACTTGCACACGGATCTGTCAGCCTCAAGAGGCACTAGATCACCAGGTGTTCAAGACTGGAAACAGGCGTGAAATGGGCTGCGTCGGTAGGGCTGCGTTCGGGTACTGGTGGGAATATGAAATACAAAGTCGGGAAGCAGGGTTGAGCAATAATTCCATTACCAGCCTATGAGTTGCCAGAACACTGCGCAGTGATTTATAAAACTAAGAGGAAGGATTTTTACAACTCTGTAAATATATCAGAGTGGCAATTATTCAGTCTTCTGTGGTGATAATGGTCAGCTAGAGAGTAAAATTGCAAAGCTGTGTACATAAGAATTAAAGTGGAGTTGCAAGCTTCGTGACAGCTGAAGCTGAAAATATGATATTCCCTGAACCAATTTCTTTTTGGTTATGAATTTCATTTCAGTCCCAGTTTAATACTGATGCCACCATATGACCTACATACGCAAACGAGACCATCAGCCAGAAGATTGGCTGTGTAGTTATTCCTAAAGCGTGCCAGGAGGTCAGATTCTCCTTTTTTTTACGTTTTTCCAGGCAAAGTTACAGCGAGAAGTTTGTTTGCCAGTTGCGAGGAAGGAAGATATTTGTCTTGAGGTTTTTCATATTTTTATATTTTGTAGTTATTGCGGTGGAAAGACCACTGTTTTTGACCGTGGAGGGCTCGAAAAATAAGAAAAATAAAATATGAAAGTTCCTTGTAGTAGCTTTAAGGACTCCAAGTAGCCATATACTCTAGAATATTATGTTATTCTAAAGGTTGAGCTCAACAGGTTGTCTTTGGCTTTGAAAAAACAACTCCAGATAATCCATTGCTGATGGAGACCGTGCAATACGTCACTTTCCTATCGGAACACGTCCCCTTACACAGACTGAGTGGCAAAACATCCTGCCATTAGTAAAAATTGTGATAACCAGAGTAAACCAAATGATGAGTTAAAGGTAGTTGGAGTCGACAGTGATCCTGACACGTTACCAAAGATACAGTGGTGTGTTGTAGCCTCTGTTATTTCAACTGATGATAAAAGAGGGACAGTATTCAAACCAACTGTTTGCAGCATGTTCTGTTCTCGTTTTCTCTTCGCCACATAAATGTTAGAACACGGTGTATTCAGAGTTTGGACTGATGAGGCATTTAGCCGTCACAAGAATAGAAAACCGTCTGGACTGCAGTGAACAGCACCAGACAGTCATAGAGCAAACACAGTGCAACAGCAGGGGGCGCGACACTGCAATTGTGGGTCAGACCTTTAAATAAAAGCTGAGTAATGGTTGTTTTTTTAATACTGCTCTACTTCTCTCAGTGCACACAATCTATCCTACCTCATTTGCTTCTGTTACTCTCTTGTATCCTCTTTGCTTTTTTTTTTCTCCCTCTCCTCGCCCATCTCCTTCACCTGCTCTGAAAGCTCCATTAAAAACAGATGAGGGAACAAGATAGAGAGCTCTCGTATGCCTTTTTTTCCTCCCCTTTATCCATTTTCTCCCCAGACCAGAAAATGAAGTCAAAGAGACGCAGAACGAGGGTGTACCCATTACTGATTTGACCTGTTTTGGATCTTTGCTTCGGTTTTGTTTGCAAACATCACATCAGTCTGTCTCTACAAACATTATGAACAACTTCATACTCCGTGTCTTGATGCCTTGAGCTCTTCCATTTCATATCTGTTCTTTTCCCTGCCCTATTTCTAACTTTAAATGAATAGTTTGGATTATTTGAAGTGGACCTGTGTGAAGTGCTTATCAATAGCCAGTGTATTTACCTACAATAGATGCTGGTTGGCACGACTCAGTTTGGAGAAACAAAGAGGCACACAAGCACAGAAGCCAGCCCCTGTATCGAGCTCAAACAAGTCAGACACTTGTTTTTTCTAAAACCTTAAGTGTTCATCTGGGCTTTAAGTCTATTTTTTGAACAACACATGTAAACACACAGTTGGAACTGTGAACTTCTGTAGTATTTATTTATGGGAAAACTGTACATTTACTGCCACTAGACAATTTCACTGCTAAAATTTGCTGATGCTGACGCTTTGGAATGGGGACAACAAAGATCCTAAATGTTGTGTGAATGCGGTCATCATGCGAGCGTGATGCTGACATGACATAAGCGGTCTAGACACAGGGTTAGCACTGTACTGCTGTTGACAGCAGCAAAACATATTTAAGCCAACTAAAGAAGGCCTCCCTGAAATAAAGAAACAGTTCAATTTTCACTGCTTTAACTTGCCGTCAGACAGCCTTCTCCAGCAGGAAACCACTGTTATATTACTCAAATATTGCTCTCTCTTGTTCAACCAGACTCCTTTGGCTCAACTGGTCATTTTACCTTGCAGAGCATGAGAGTGGCTGGTCTACCGCTGCACTGATTGGTTTGTATTATTGTGTGACTTCAGTAAATCTGAACTAACTTTTCCAATCACCAGTGTCACACAATAACACAAACAAACAGACCGAGGCAGCGGTTAGACCAGCAAATGCAAGATTAAAATGATTGACTTTGCTAACTGAGTCTGGTTGTGCAAGAGAGAGCAATATTTGCCTTATATATTAGCGGAAAAGGCTGTCTAATGGCAAGCAAAATGTTTGAGACAATATTTTAAGTATACAGTGTACATTTAAAAAGACACCGACTTTTTTAGGTGGGGCTTTTTTTAGGTAGCTAAAATGCATTTTGCTGCTGCTGACCTATTTGTGCTTAGCTTCCTAAACCACTGGGAGCATGCAGACCTCCATCAACTGTAGGTAGTAGACTGACTACTGATAAGTACCACACACAGCCCCACTTCAAATAATCAGAACTATACTTTTAAACTTCCATTTCCCCTCTCTCCTTCAGTACTACTTTCTTCCTCCCTTCTTCCATACTCTAGTGCTACAGCATGTGCAGGATAGATGATTTTTGTGCTTTATGGAAAAAGTAGCCTCTCCACTACCCTGTATGACTCCTACCCCCTCCTGCTGACACGCAGCAGCCCTTTCACAGAGTTGAACACACTGAGCGAGTGACAGACAGCATTTTCAACAGCGCCATCACCACATGGGTCTCAGTTCAAAGTTTGATGCCACTGCAGCATGCTTCAAACTCTGCTGTTTGGCCATTTGCTCCTCAAAGATTTGGGTGTCTTGTTGTGGGGAATCTGTATCTGCTCCAAAAAGGGCAGAGAAGTGATTCCACTCGTCAAAGCAAATTATTCAAGTTGCTTCGGGTGCTTCAGGTGACCAAAAAGCCCATAGCGTGACGACTTTCTCACCCTTCTGCTCTTCACCTCTCATAGCATCACTCAGTCGCCGACCTTGTCGCAGCCCTTCGGTAATAATTTATTCATCTGTCCCTCAAACGTGGCATTCCTCCACCCAAGCTTTCCTGTGTTGATTGTGTTTGGTTCATTCATATTGCATGGTAATGGTGGAGGAGGGGAGGCTGTCGTTGCCGTGTTGACACATTTCATAGCTCGACTGCGCGGCTAAATGGCGTAGGAAGGCAGAGGAAAAAAGAGCGAGGTGGGGAAGAGAGATGGGGAACAGATATGTTGAAAGAAGGGAGATGAAAATGGGTGGAAGAGGGAGAGAAGCAGTGCTTGAAGGAGGGCGGGGGGTAAAAGGATGTGGAAAATATGTACATTATTTTAAGACGAGTGGTATGTGGGAGGGAAGAAACGAGTGATGCAGGGGGAGCTGAAGAGGGAAAATATGGGGTGGAAACACGACAGAAAGTCCTTGACGTGGAAGGTCACAATCTACTCCATGGCTACTCCTCTCAGACAAGTTGCTGAGAAAAGCACTATACAGTGCAGGCAGCCATTTTCACAGCGAGAAGTAATGCACCCTAAAAGTGAGAAATCCACATTATGGAAATGTTAAATAGCCAGAGATGTACTGATCCACTTTTCCTCCGTTCTGATCGTGTCTCTGAATTTCAATATGTGCTGATACCACACTGATACCAGCGCTCCTTTTTTTCCTTGATGACGATTAGTGATGATGGTGAGCAACAGTCGTAGAGGCTGAAACTTACATAAGGGTGAAACTGATCTCGAGTCTGGAAAGCTTGTGTAGTTCGTCTAATGTAATGTTATGTAAAGACGTCCTTCAACTGTTGTGGAACACTAAGATTCTGGCCTGTGACATTCACATGTGCAGCTGATAGGCTGAGAGATGGCCCTTGTTTACAATATTTCCCATGATGCATTGCTGAGAGTTTAAGCTTGCCATTTTATGTTCCAAAATGAAAACGTTACTGTTTGTTAGCGTTCGTAATGTGTCGTTTTTGTGCTGGTTCATTGTAATGCCATGAGAGAGATGACAACTATATATTTCTTCATCCCAGCTGTATAGCGACACAGCAATTTGGAGCACATTTCCCTTTAGCTCTATTTAGCTAATTTGCACGTCTCAGTAATGTTAAGAACAAGAAAAATCTGGATCCAATCCAGATATCATCATCATCATCATCATCATTAGCAGTAGTAGCAGTTAGATGATGTGAGGCTGAAACCAAAACGGTCTGGAACGTTTGTGTAGTTTGTGTAATGTAACTGGAGTCCTACAACCGTTGGGCACCTGATAGGCTGAGAGGCGGCCTTCGTTTGCATCGTTTCCCATGATGCATTGCAGGGAGTTTAATGCTTGTAATGTGTTTGTTCAGAACATAGTGGTTTCTGTTGGTAATTGTCATTTTTGATGGTTTATTTTATCACCATGAGTTAGGGTGCAAGCACATTTCTTTACTCCAGCTGTAGTTTACGTTACAATACATGAAAAAGCAGAGAAAAAATAAAAATATCTAATTACCTCTTAACTGGCACCACTGAGTAATATTTCTGAATGGAAAACACACAGCGTTGTGGAATATAGATCAGAATGTGGATCAGATGAGTCTGATACCTGAAAGCCTTACGTCAGTATCAGCAATACCAATATTGGACCGGATTGGTTCCATCTACATAAATGGCTCATATTTTTTGGGGACCAGCATTCCCAAATCAGGTGTGAATCTGAAATGTATGATGCCAATTTGAATACAGCTCAAAAAGCTAAACTGTGAGATAAATGCTTCATCTGAGTGTGGTTGATTGCCTGATCACTGAGCCACATAAACTGTTAATAAACTAAAACAACTACCCCTGGGTGATAAATTAATGGACTCAAATTCAATTGAAATAAATCTGTGTGCACAACACAACCATTCATTTCTCTGCCCTCGCTCCAAACCAACAGACAGATGATTTGTTTGATTGGAAATCCAGTGATGCAAGTCGAATTCAATCACAACCAAGGAGTCAAACATCACTGTGTTAAGTCACCAAGGCAGCAATGGCAGTATTTTATTCACAGCTTCCATGACGAGACGTAAGGATTGGGGATAACTGTAAGAGACCAGAGGGTCTCCAGGAATTTATTGTTTCCCAATCGCAATAAATTTGAAATGCGGACAATAATATAACATTGATCAGCGCCCCTTGCGCTGCTCAGCTGTGGATTGCAGATTTTGACAGGATACTGAAGAAAACTGAGAGCACAGCATGTATTATGTGATTTGTTTTTTTAGCTTCTCTGCACTGTTAAAGAATTAATTTTGCTTTTATTCCCCTCAAGCAAAATCCTCCCACGTTTAGCAGAGTCTAGGCTACAGACCAAACATAACCCTGCCATAGCCATTGAGCCCCCAAGGCTTTTTAAGCACCGCGCTGTGCTGAGGTCAAAATCACCATTACCTCTCAGCATTATCTTTAACGCACAGTTCAGTTTGTTTTATTCTGATAAATGGCTGTTTTGTTCTTATTAAACCTTGTTTTAATTCTAATATGCCATTTTTATTGACTCAAAGTGGCTTTCATTACCATTTAATTATTTGTAGAGCTCTTTGTGACACTGTTGAGGCCTATAAAAGCTGATAGAGAATCCGCAAAAAGAAAAACAGGGAAGAAAAGGGGGGAGGACACTGGGATGAAAGGGAGAAGAAAAGCAAGAGACGAGGAGTGGGTGGGTGTACAATCTGAGGTGAAGGGCAAAAGGACTTGACAGCAAAAAGCATCCGGGGATCAGACCTCATCAGCGAGACCGAGAGATTTGTAGAGACACGATGAGAAATGGCACACAGTATATGGAGGATAGATGTACAGGATATGTATGGTTATGGAGGGATACACACAGCACTCATACAGTGACCTTTGTGTCTACTCATGTGTGAACACTGTCGAAGAACATGACTGGTCCTCTCACGAAAAAAGCACATACACACTCTCGATACGATGTATTATTACAGTATGTGCATAAAACTCATTGCCTCACTAAGAATTTACAAAGAAAATTAGTGAAGATACACGGAAAAAAACAAAAAACAACTAAATGCACATATGCATTGTCTCTCAAAGAGCGCTAAGGATGAACACACGCCCTTTCAGTCATGCAGAAACTCACATGCACGCTGGGAAATCATGTCATCCCACTCACAGACCTCATATGGCAATGTGCGTTTATAATTGCAGCGCTGAAAGCTACTATGTGGATCAATGTGACAGACCTATAATTCAAACCCCGGTTGATCTCTGCAGCTGTGACTGTGCGCCACAGAGCTAGATGAGGACGTTCTGTTATCTCTCATTATCATGAAGCTCCATTAAGTGATACTTTTTAATATCAAACACTGGGGGGAAAAAAAACTGTTTGGGACATGAAAGAGATGTTTGCACTACAGATCTCACAGGGAATCAATAATCCACTCTGCAGCTCTTTGCAACTTTCAGGTCATTGCTCTTATTTGTTTGTATGGTTGATGACATCGTACCAGCATATAGAAAAAGCTCTTGCCGATTTCACAAGCCTAATGTCAAATAAAGGCCATGTTTGATACTTAACAAAACATACAGAGCATATATTGGACATATGGTGAGGAAGAACTTTAATGTGATGCCATGTTGCTCCGCAAGCCAAGCGTATATGACATATGGACGAAACTAAAGCTGCCTACATTCAGCACGATTAGCAGAAGACACAATTATGTTGTATAATTCATCTTAGATGCAAAGAGCATATATGTGCCAGGATGGGATCTGCTTTATGATGAAACTGGACAGTATCTCAGTATCTAAAATGTGCCAAGAATGTGTTCAGTGCACATTCTTGATACAGAAAATGAACAATTTTGTACAATAGCAATTATGTTGCTATTGTACAAACCCCACTCCAAGAAATATGCTGTGTAAAACTCAAAAACAGAATGCACTGATTTGCAAATAATTTTCTGCCTATATTCGATTGAATACAATAAAAATAGAGGATATTTAATGTTCAGACTGATAAACTTTATTGTTTTTTGTGAATATACACTTATTCTGAATTTGATGTCTGCACCATGTTCCAAAAGAACTTGGGACAGGAGCACGTTTACCACCGAGTAACTCATTAAGCATTTGGGAACTGATGACACTAATTGCTGAAGCTGTCAAAGCAAAATTCTTTTCCATTTCAGCTTGATATAAGACTTCAGGCGCTCAGCAGTCCAGGGTTTCTGTTGTCGTATTAATGCCTCAAACTTTTTCAATGGGACACAGGTCTCAGCTGCAGGCAGGCCAGTCTAGTACCCCAACTCTTTTAACTACAAAGCCACACTGTTGTAACACATGCAGAATGTTTCTTGGCATCGTCTGGCTGAAATAAGCAGGGACGTCCCTGAAAACGATATTGTCTGAATGCCAACATATGTCGCTCTAAAACCTGTATGTACCTTTCAGATGCGACAGTCCCCCACCACCATCACAGATGATGGCTTTTGAAGATAATGCTTGTAGCAATCTGGTTGGTCCTTTTCTTCTTTGGCTCCAAGGACACAATGTCCATGATTTGAAGACCGCGGCACACATTTCCACTTTACATCAGTTCATCTCAGATGTGTTTGTGGCCAGAGAAGTCGGCTGCATTCCTAGATGATGTTGAAATATGGCTTTGTTGATAATTCTTAACTTGCATTTGTAGATGCAGCGATAAACTGTGTGTACTGACAACAGTTTACCAAAGTGCTCCTGAGCGCATTGAATTAATATCTTTTATACAGTCTTGTGGGCTTTTAATGCAGTGCTAATAGAGGGGTCAAAGGTCATCAGCATTCAATGCCGGTTTCTGTCCTTGACCCTCATGTGTAGACATTTCTCCAGAATTTTATAACGTTATGGATTGTAGATGGTGGAATCCATAAATTCCTTAAAACTGCGTTTTGAGAAACACTGTTCTGAAACTGTTGGACAATTTGCTCGTGCAGTTTTCCATAAAATGGTGAACCGCGCCCCATTCTTGCTTGTGAATGACTGAGCCTTTAGGGGACGGCCCTCTCATATCCAATCATGATACTATCACCTGTTCCAAACAGGTGTTTTTAGAGCTTTTCACAACTTTCCCAGTCTTTTGTTGCTTTTGTGCCAACTCTTGAAATTTGTTGCAGGCATAAAATTCAGAATGAGTGTATATTTACAACAACAACAACAAAAAAAACACTTAAGTTTCTCAGTATGAACATGAAATATCTTGTCTTTTTACTGCATTCAATTGTCAGAAAAGATTGGCAAATCGTTGCTTTTACGTTTTACACAGCATTCCATTTTTTTGGGAATTGTTCTCTGTAATAACCTCGGAGAAGAAGGTGTTTTGAATTCTTACTACAAAACTTTAAAACATCTAAAACTCAAACATTACTGTGAACCAAATGCAGCATTTATGTAAGACACAGGTCTAAATAAGTAATGTCAAATGAATCTTTACCCTTTTTCCATGTCAGTATAACCAAAATAAGCTTATTTAAATATATCTAGACATGTACAGTGGTTGCACTTGCAGATTTGCACATCATAGAGTCCTTATAGTTTTTGGTGTATTTGTTTGTGTGTTGTAGTGTTCTCACCTACAGCTATGGACATTTTTTTTTTTTTAATATATTTTTGTGTATGCTGCAGTGACTTCTAATCTCAAGTAGGAGGGACGAGCCGTTTGGCGTGACACAGAAACAAAAACAAGCCATCTGTATAAAGCATCAGAGGTTGATTACTGTGAGCTGTCTTCTTCTGCCCCCATCGATCAAAAACAACTTTTAAGTATATATTTTCAAACTGTCTCGACTCACAGACTTTCTCCAGACTTTGTAAGTGGCGTGTCAAGAAGGAGCGCAGATGTTCTCCCTGACAACGGAGTGACAAAGGCCATCAGGTTCATTCAGGTCATTTAAAGATGGACCCCCTACCTCAATCCTCCCGGTGTCTGGCTGGAAGCCTCTGGCGGGGTCTTCGGTCGTCACTCTGCACTGGATGGCACAACCGTTCACCCTGATCTTGTCCTGTTTGAGGCTCAGTTCTGGCAGGCTGCGGCCCTCGCACACGTGCAGCTGGGCGTGCACCAGGTCCACGCTGTTAAAGTGAGAGAGAGGCGATGAGGTGAATAAATTGATTGAAGCCCTGAACATGGTGTGAATAGCCCTTAATTTCCCCCTTGATGTCACTGTAGAGAACATTTTTTCTGCTTACTCCAAGGTTTAAAAGACCAGTAAGGCCATTTATTCTATATAAACATCCTCAGCTATTCTTGGCCTCAGCCCAGAGCGGGGAGAGGGTGTGGGTGTGCAGCGGATGTGAGGATTCTTCCAGCACTTCTCATTTGAACAAATGAATCTGTGATGCGTGACAGGAAAACAATCCCACGTGGATACCTCTTAATAGCAGAAACAAAAGTAGATTAAAACAATAAAAAACTTTTGTTCTAATTTGATGTTGCTGAACAATGGCTCCGGGGAAGCAATCAGGAAACACAAAAATCAAATTTTACATTTGAAAACAACTACTAAATTAGCAACATAACTTTTGTTTGATTAGGGATTAATACAAGTGGTTAGGTGTGCTACAAAGCATTTCCAATCAACCAGATGCACAGGAGCACTAAGTCGCAGGCTTCCTTCGATGAAACGGCCTCTGCTCGCACAAACAAATGCACGTGCGAGGCGTTGCGCTGCAAAGAAACAAAGCCTTGAGCGGGTTTGTGACTGATGGAAAACTGCTTCACAGCAAGTGAGTATAATGCAAATAAGACTGAGCAAATAATTCAGGATAGTATCCCTCAGCTGAAACACAAAAACCTGCTTATGTGGTGTATTGATAAAGGTCATGATACAGTAACTAAGTGGTAAAACATCACACTGATGAAAAATTGTTATCTGCAAAACCTGGAAATGTCATTGTTTCGACACAAAGCTTACATCTAAGCAAACTGTTGTAGGTTTTATCCAACTTAATTAAAATCCAAGAAGATAAGAAGAAAATGTAGCTAATTTAATGTTTTAGTTGAACGCACACAGGTGTAGTGGGTCCTATTTATTCTGCTGCATCGCCTCTAACATACATACTGTTTACATTTACAGTACGTTTTATTCACAGATATCTAAAAATGCATTTTTGGAGTACATTATGCAAATTTTTACTCTGTGATTACCATTATACAAAATAATTTAAATGTGAGAGGGACAGAAGGAAGTTATTTTCTACCATTTTCATGAGTTGTAAGCCTTTACATCAATTTTGGCTCATCTGTATGCATTTATTTAAATGTAAAGCTCAAATGAGACCTGCCGGGTTCAGCTTCATGACCTTGCACAGTCTAACGCATAGCTGAGAAATGTACAGTATAAAAAGGTGTTTTGTCTTTGTTATTTTTGTGAAAACACTTTATATGCAGCAGCGGACGGATGCAGAGTGTGGGGTGGAGGGTGGCGGGGCACGTAATTTCGTAAACGGCTGCGTCCCTGCTGCCAAACATAAACACACTCAGACAACTGGGAAGCTTCTCCGCCTTGAAGGGTGAATGAGAGACAGAAGGCGCGCACATTAGCAAACAAGCCCCGGATTTTGGACACCGTTTTGGCTTCCGTCTCCTTAATGTCTCAATTAGCTGGTATCCACATTCTGGCCAAACAGAAGGACAATTATGCATCAGCCTGGTGTGAAATGTGTTGGTGGAAAAAGCAGATCCACTCTTGATAACTTGGACAGGCGCTAACATCACGTTTTTGTTACAGTTTCATGAATATGTTGGTATTTTTGAAATTAGACGGCTCCGCTTGCATCCGTAAATAAAAAGGATAAGATAAAATGAGTCACTTTATGAGCGAGGCCACCAACAGAAGTTATGGAAATGATTCTCTGCCTCCCAGTACTTTGTTGTTTAATTAGGGTACCAGTCTGTTAGCAGACTCAGATTAGTTACTAGTCTTTGTGGGGCCCAGCACATTGTCAGCTCCTCTGGGCAACACTGCAAATGAATAAAAAATGTTTTCGCTCTTCTACTCTTTGTGTGAAACGTACTCGGGCCAAAACTTAAATGTAGGAGAATAAAGTGACCCGGTGTTCGATTTCAGCTGAATCACTCCATCGTACGTTTACTCGAAAGGCCATAACTGACGTGGAAGTAACTAATTACAAATACTCAGGCTATTCTAATAAGTTTTTTGGGGGGTAGATTTTCAATGATGTACTTTTACTTGTACTTTTTAGTATTTATTACACCATATAATCTACTTAGTTACTTTCAAAATCATAATTGAGTACTGAGCACAAGTTGAATTAAAGTCCAAACCTTTCATCTGCATTTTAGTAGCACCATTGCAGCAACATGCAGTTGGTGGTAATTACAAAGCAACATGTTTGAAATTTCTCTGAATTTACCGACAAATTTCATGGTAAGTATGTGATAATTCGCAAGTGTCGTTTTTATGCAAGCAGGTGGAAATTACCATTTCACATATCTGAACTTTCTTTAAAATTAACTGCAAATTTAATGTGCCCACTACATGAAATGATCAAATAATTAACCATGAAATTTGGGGTAATCTGGGGGTAAATTCTAAGAAATTTAAAATATATTACTCGGTAATTACCACCTATTTACGGTGAGATTGTGGGACCAAAATAACTAATATTCTAAGTAGTATTTGAGAATAGTACTTTGTACTTTTACTTAAGTATTTTTCTACCACCAGTACTATTACATGTACTTGTAACTGTTCCACCACTGTTGAAATGCCAACACCACAGAACCAAAAGTATTTTAAGAGAACATATCTGTTTATTTGCTTTACATTACATTACAATTTATAAATACTTCTTTAATAAAATAAATACAAACTTTTTCAGGTCAGTCTATATAATGACATCACACTAAACTGTGCTCAGTATTCATTTGTTTTGTATTATTTGAAGTTATCGCCAGGATAACTAATTTATTAACAACAGTTTACAACAATTTGAGGACATTTTACACTACAGGAGAGCAAACTTAAACACCAAAATACACCGAGGAGAAGAAGAAGGAGGGACGGCGCCTGGATGGTTCATCATAGTTTCTAATATGGCAACGCAGTGACAGATGTTTCACTGCGTTGAGCGACGAGCGTACAGAATGTGAATCTGTCTGTTTGTCACTGCGGTCACTCTCTCCCTCTCTTCCTGCTGCGAGTCTGCATCACACTTTTTTTAATGCTGGTTTTAGGTGGCGTTGCAGAGATGCCTTTGTTATTCAATCTAGATAGATAGATAGATAGATAGATAGATAGATAGATAGAATACTTTATTGTCATTGTAACTTCAATACAACGAAATTGAGTGCAATCCTCATAGCTCCCTAAAAACAGGTTCTGCTGCTGCTTAACAAAAGGCTTTGGTCATCATTTGTCTTTCCAAAATCAAAGTTAGGTCTGAGTGCTGACAGGTGGAACCTCCCAGTGCTTTCTGTGTTTGTTCAGCCATTTCAAACAATAGATGAACTTAAAGTACGCGTGTCAGACGCTTTCAGTGCATTTTAATACTTTCTCGTTTTTGATTCCTTATTTTGTTCATTCTTGTACATTCAGGCTGAAATAAAGACAAAGAATACCAAGGATGAAATCAGGCAAAAGTATTTGTTTGCTCATTAATTCGCTCTGTCAGCACTTCACCCATTAACCCAATCACGTCTGAGAGGTATTTGCATATTTATGAAAAGTCCAAATTTGAAAACACAAACTTATGACGTGACATATTAAAGAGCGTTCTAACGTTTGCCTTTTTCACAGAGACGGAAGTCATTTAATATTATGCAAATAAAGACATTTCAGTGGTAAACAAGACAAGTGAACGTTTTGAGTCGGGAGTCGAACACTTGGCATCCATGCATAGACTATAAATATACATATAAATCATGTTTGGCCTAGTTTTTTTCCCCCTCACATAATGCTTCTACTTTGAAAACATAAGGCAACACTGATTGAATGAGGACCCTCGAGGGTTTATGAAATTCATTGTATACTAATTTGACTCAGACAAATTAAAGAGCCTGCAGCAACATCTGTCCCTCAGTGCAGCCAGTTACAAAATAAAAGTCCCCTGTATCATTAGCAAGTTCCACAATAAGGCCGAACTACGCAAGAAGAGGATGAGGGTGATATAAGCCTTCAGCAACAGTAAGAGTTGAGAAATGCGCTACAGCACACGCTCAAGAGTGTGATGACAATAAATACTGATGCTTTAAAACTGTTTGCAAACTCCGCGTGACAGAACACAGAGGATCAACCAAAGACAGTAAAGAGGATTGACCCGGAACATCTGCACAGAGGCAGAGTCGGGCAATGTTGCCACCAGCGGAGATCAGAGTTTGATACTCGGACAAAATGACTTGGAATAATGTATTAAGCTGCACAGTAAACAAAGCTGAGAAAACTTTGTAGTTTCAAAACTGTCTTTGCTATTTTTGAGTTTTGAATCAAACTCAAACTCTTAAATTATGAAATAAACCCAAAAAAAAAAAGAAAAAAAAACTTGAATCATTGAGTTCTAGAAACAGAAAAAATGCATTTCAAAAATTCTTGAGTAAACTCATTACAGTGAAAGTGAATTAGCGTTCAGATATTTTCAACAGCAACCATTTAATTTTCAAGCATCTAAATAAGAAATTGAGTTCACTGGTCACTGTCAAAGAATTTCGGTTTGCGTAGCTGCTATCTGTCAATACCAGAAAAGTTTTATGCATCCGTATGCTTCCAATCAGCAGTTGAAGTGACAACTTAAAGAAGTCATGAAATAAAATCATCCAAAGAACACTTCTCTCTTCACCGCCATCCAGACTTTGAAACAGATACATTTCCTTTGCACGTTTCCACATTAAAACCTTCAAGATGATTATAAAACTTTTGCAGAAGCTGTTCTTTGCTTCATGACCCTGCTTGATGATGAAAAGCTCTATATACTGTGTGCAGCTTTGGACATGAATACATGAGCCTGGATGTATGTACAAAACTTAAGATGAAAGGGTACAAAAGAAATATAATTATATTTTCATATCACTTGGTCATATCTTAATTACCATGGCTTTCTTTTTCATCATTCAATAATTTCCTTTTTATAGGCTTTGGCAACACACATGTATTTAAATGTCATGCCAATAAAACAAGCTGAAATTGAAAAATTGATGCTGCTCAACATTTTAAAAGATAAGCACAATTATTAAAGGAAACCACTGAAGTCAAACAACAAAAAAAAAATGCTTTTTTGTAAGCATGTCACTTCTTTAATGTGGACTAGTTACTGCAGAAACGGGATATATAGGAGGACAAAACTCAAAAGAATCAATTATAAATGGAAGCTGTGGAAAAGTGGGAAGCAGTTTTATTTGATTTGAGACGCAAACTGATATTTTATTGTTTGAGTTTTTATTTACACACATTCATAAGTGGTTACTGTGGTCTTACTAACAAACACTCATAAACTGTTGAAAGACAATTTTCCAGTAAGTTAAAAGTCACAAAATACCAAATTAAGATGTTTTCTCGCATTTCTTATTATACAGATCTTACATTTATGTATATTATGCCTGGAAAATTGTTCCAATGAGGCCGTTTTTCATTTTGTTGTAATTGAAGCATCAACAAATATTATAAATGCAATTTTTTGCCATGAAATTGATTATGAAAAGAGGGGCACAAACAGAAACAGAACTCAGTATTGAAGTGGAAAGTAAATTAAGTTTAAATATTAGTGATTTTTGTGTTTATCCGTGACCAAAACTAAAATTAACTTAAGTGTTTCCACTTGCTTAGTCGCAAATCTAATCTAAATGTTGTTAGGCCCCACTTCTTCCCACTCTCTCCATACTGTGTACGTACCCTGTCATGTAAATACCCATCAAGCACCGAGTGCACAGCAGACTACACATGGCAGTTTAATTATATTTCGCCAAGAGCCCCAGGAACTAAAAAGTACTCCGGAGCTGCAACACTACCTGGCCCAAGGTTTTGCTCTGTGTGAATTAGTTGATGGAAATTTGATTAAACAGAAATTTATTTAGGAGTATGTGGCGTGTAAGCGCAATATAAACTGAAATAATAAGGTCTTAAAACTAGATTTTCCACTCAGGGCTCCTCTACAGTACAAGGCCTCTAGATTACATTAGGCAATAATGCAGGACCTGCCTCAAGGCTCTTGTCATTTCAGTTGGTATTGAGGTTTAGTTGTGCATATTTCCCAAAATTAGCAAATAATCACATAACAGAGAGGCAGACGGAACACAGAGAAAGTGACTCATTTTCCTGGTACGCAAAGAGCGCGAGAAGGTCATGGAAATAAACTTTGAGAGAAGTCTTTGCTTTACTTTTTTTGCCAGAAAAGATATTAACTATTTAAAACCGTCATTAATGCAGTGATTTCCAAATACTTTTCGACCTTTATTTAATTGAATACAGCACAAAGACGAGATGTTTAATGTTGAATGTTCAAACTAATAACCTGGGAAAATTCTGAACAGCGCGACTTTATCATAAGGGAGGGTAATAAATTGGTCGGTCTCCAGTCCGGACTTGTCTCGCTTTGAAAATGGACTGTTGAGCACGTCAAGTCATGTCAATGAAGAATGGGCAGGATTTCACTTTAAAAAGTTCAGAATTAGAGTCTTCAGTTCTGAAATGCTGTAAAACAGTGGTACCAACTTATTTGGAGTTTGTTGCATTCAAATTCAAATCACATCAAATTCAAAATGTGTCCACAAAAGGTAAAGTTTATCAGTTCGTCCATTAAATATTGTCTTCAAACTGTAGTCAGCTTAATACAAGTCGAGAGGGTTTGTAAGTCAGAGGATTTGTTTCATTTACACCAACTTTTGTAATGAGGTTTGTACATCAATTGTGAAGGAATAAACATCTACAGTATCTCAGCCTTCATTTTGCATTCTCCTAAAAAAACCAAACAAACAAACAACAAAAATGTCAAACTAAATATCAAATCTATCCTTTGCCTTCAACTCTTTTCTCTCACTTGTTTAGCCTCGCTTTGCAGCTCTGACATGTCAAAGGTGAGAACTTATTCTTTATTTATGGCAAAACTAAAGAATACATGAATCTTTTAAGATGTCGAGCCTAATATCGCACGTCTAGTTTTCCTGCACGGCCTCTCTGACTGTTTGCCGGTTGTGCCTTCGCCTTGCTTAGGGCCTCTGAAGAGCTGCCAAGTTTATATTTGATCTCCGACAATCCAAAAAGAAAAATGGAAACCCCTACAAGCGCCACAGAACATACGTCGACTCGCCGATTCTCTTCTTTGAAAATCAGTCGGTAGCCTTACCTCGCAGCGAAGTACATTATTTTGCATTCGGTCCTCCTGTCTATACAACAGCCTTGCTTGAGGCTTCTGATATGCTTGTAAATACCTTATATGTGCTCTCTGATGGAATCACCGATCACCAGCCCTCCAGGAGATAAATGTATTACTCTGCAAAAACCATGTGGATGCCCAAATTATTTACAGCTCAGCATTGCCTACACTCCCCTAAGTCTTATCCAGATTTTATAGCAGCACCTGAAAAGACTTTTCAGGGTTAAAACAGAGTAAATGCCTCTTTGTCCAACTGACACATATGCTGCATATGAATAAAATATATCACCATGGACACTGCAGATGGCTGAGACTAAACAGTCTGGAGCATAAAGTTTATGCATGCACCTCTGCACTCTATCTTATACTTCAGCTTATAATGGCTCAATGCACATTTTCTCATGGCGCCTTAAAAATCTACTTTTAAAAAAAATGTTTGGGAGAAAAGGCCCTGGTGGAAAACTCCAACTACATTCAACATTTCTGCACTAAAGCACCATTTAGAGGACAGCGAGTCAAATCAGCTCTCATGGTCCTGGCAAAAGTCTAAACTCCCACTGAACTTAACAGGTTTCTCTCTCCCAAGCAGCTTCAAAGATGAGGTGAAATCCTTTCATCTAGAGCCCGGGTCAATGCCATGCACATATTGTTTATCCTCTGATGCAAATGTTTTATCTGAGCTAAAGCGAGTCTGAGCAGCCTTACGTACTCGAACCTGACAGGGCATTTTGCTGCAGCATATTATGACATCGACATTAACTGGGTCGACTTTAACATCTTATTATCTGCGTGTCATGTTAGATAGTGGGAAATATTACCATCAGAGACAATGGACCTGCCTTTACTTTTTAAAGATTTCCAGAATTGTAAATGTCAAGTGAGGCTGGCCGATGTTAAATTATATTATGAAACCATGTATAGATGAAGTACTGAGGGAATTACGGTTCATTCGGCCCAATCTGGGTTCATGTCCTGTGGCTATTTAAAGTTAAAATAGACAACTTTTTCGCTTTAACTTATCATCATGAAGTAAATGTTGATTGCACAGTGTAATGGCACCGTCCACTTTATGATTGGTTCCCTATAAGCCTCACTTTCACTGTCTGCCACCAGGCACCATATTTCCCAGTAAAATTACGTCTCCATTACAGAGTAAATGAACAAATTCAGTTTTTCTTTTACTGTTTTCTTATAACAGTACTCCACCCTGACACCAAGCCCTGCTATAGTTCCTTGGTTGCACAAAGTAATAACCTTACTCAAACTATGCAGTGTACATCATTACAACAGCTTCGACTCTTCCAAAGCTCTGTATAAAACTGTGACAATTTTTATTGCATCTCTTCAGTGAACTTTCTTCTTTCCTCTCTCTTATTTTCAATGTTGTGTTCGTCTTTTTTTGAACTACTAGATTCTGAGGAAAACAGGAAGTGCCCCGGTTGTCTTTCTGATATTGGTGCAAATAGTGATACCACTTAGAAACACTAGGGGGTGAAACTTAAAAGTTGTGCATTTTCACTTTAAGAAACGTGAGCCAATCATGTTGGATCTGAAGATGTTAGCCCTCTCTAACAGTAAATTTTGTTTTGTTTTGTTTTTTCCCACCAGTGTTATGAGCTGTCATTTGTTTTCAGACGCCAAGTTTACAGCAGTGGTTTCCAAACTTTGGCAAAGCTTTATCTTAACCATCATTAATAAGCTATAAATAAATAAATTGATATTCATTAAACTTAGTAAACATTTATTAGAATTTCATTGTGTGTTAACAGTAAAATAACAATTAACTAAGTATTAATAATGCTAAAATATAAGTTAGATGTTCCTTTACTTTTTCCATGTCTTTTTTTTTAAAGTTCTTTCTGGACAAGCCAGAAAGAACTTTGTGTAAAACAAACAGCAACTATGACCTGTCACGTCATCAGCTGTGCCTTTAAGTAACTGCATAATTATTGGGTTTTTTAATATAGTCATTAATATTTATTGCTCATTTCTTTCATTTTGATATGTATGATAATGTATAAAATGTGGTGAGTGTAAATGTCGCCTTGATTTTTCAATGCGATGATAGATTTATAATAATGCACCACGAAAAAAATGGAAATGAACTAATCCTGTGGCACCCTTGGTTTGTCCTTCAGTCACCTGACGGTCACATCCAGCAGGTCCTTTGAGATTCACCGGTTTAAATAACTTAACAAATGAAGTGAGGCCTCCTATGTGATGAGAAATATCTGCTTAACATCTGTTTATCCAGCATTATAATGTTGCTAACCTAGCTTGTTCAACCCTCTAAGAAAAAGATGCAGCGCAATTGACAAAACATGCATCATTCCTGGCACGAAAATAAAATGTGTGGCACCGTATGCTGATCAAAGGCGGCACGCTTCCATACGACAAAGGAGCAAATATGCATTTCAAAGCAAGAATTTACATTCCCCTTTAAGAGAGGATCATCGCAGAATTACTGCAGGTCATCTCCAGAGTCAAGAGTGCAACGATGGTTTCATTAAAATGTAATTCTATTAAAAAGAATTATCTTGTCCGCCCTGAGTTGTGCAGTGGGGGGACAGATTGCCAGGGTTGAGGAGATCAGAGCGGAGGATGTATAATGTACTGACCTCTGACAGAGGGGTGGAGCACCTACACACACACACACTTCTGCTTTTTTTCCCCCCATTCCATTAAATCTCAACTATGATCATGAAAATATACACATACCTAAGAAAGTACTCATGATGTAGGCCTCTTCCACATGTGCATGCACAGACACGTACGACTTTCTCTCGATGGACACGTCCTTACATTATCAGAGTACATGGAAAGTACATTAGCCTGCTCACTAGAACCTGAGGACACACACACACACACACACACACACCACCTGAAAGTCCAGCTTGCACATACGCTCACACTCAGCAGCCAGCACGCAAACTCTGTCTCAATCTGTCACATGTGCACACGCGCACACAGACCATGAAGCCTGAGTACTAATTGCATATCATTTTCAGTCGTTTCGCTCAGAGCTCGTTAGCAAGGGAGAAGGGGGTGGCTGTGCGCCCAGAACTAAAAGGGGGAGCGGGAGAGAAAGAAGGAGTATAGTGAAGGAGAGGAAGACAGCTTGTTGTGGCCATAAGAGATGAAGAAATGGTAGAACATATGACAAACAGACAGGGACATAAAGAAGAATATTCTACTCCGGTCTGCAGATCCACGAGGACGAGGAGATTGAGAGATAAATAAATAAAAGACAGGATGACAGCTTTACATCCCCAACTCGACGCAAGAGAGCGAAAAATGAAGTGAGGGGAAGCAGAGGGAGTGGGAGTATCGAAGAGGATAAAAAGCTGGATGCCAAAAACTGAAAGAGCGAGTGGGAAAAAGTGGGAGTGTGGAAGAGATTGGATTTGGCCTCGCTCAAAAGGACAAAAGGAACGAAAGCGGAGAGGTGGTGGGAGGAAGCGAAGGTGGAAGGAAGAGAGAGGCTGGAGAGGGGAGTTGGGACTGGGGAGTGGGAAGGAGGGATAAGACGGATAAGTGGGAGTGTGGGACAAGAGGGATAAGGAGGGGATGACCCTGCTGAATTAACGAGGGAGTGAGGAAGAAGGAACATCTCAGGGTGGAAGATGCTAAATTAGGTAACGTGAGAACAAGAAAGGGAAGAAAAGAGGAGAGGAGGTGGGACAGCAGAGAGCATCTTAGAGGGAGAATTTTAGTTGGTGAAATGAGAGTCGAAGAGGAGAAAGAGGAGCTTAAAGGAGGAGGACATACACTTGAATGTTTGTGTTTTCTTCATGTGTGTATGCTGAATATGTAGCTACAGCCAGGTGATGGTTAGGGCCTTGTTGAGTCCAGCTGAAGTGAACCCTGGAGGCTTTCACGGTGCGGTTCATTTGGACTGGCGCAGTCCAAACAACCGCTTTCTGGTCCACCTCGAAGGGCTGCTCATGGACCGCTCTCAAGTCAACTCTGGAGCGCTTAATTTCCGATGTGAACACCGTGCGAACCAGTCTCAGAAGCGTATAGATGTACGTGCCATTTAATTGTTGCCTGTTTTGGTCATGGGTGGACCAGGAGCATGTGAGCGATATGTGGACTGGGAGAGGCCAAACCTGGACTCACTACAAAGTGAGCTATGCCTGCATTGTCTCACAATGTTCACACGCGTGGACATCTAAAGTCTGCTGAGATGCAATGCAGATCAACACCAACATGAACGGAACCTGACGGTGCTCCATGATGTACAACATCCAGAGAGAAACTGGGACATTTGTTTGTCTTTTTACTTGCTGAACTGATCCGCGCTTGTGTTGTCTCAGCTCTCAGATGTACGTCGCTTTGGATAAAAGCGTCCGCTAAATGAAAATGTAAACCTGTATGACTAATAATTTACCAACACTTCCACCGGATGACTTTTATTTACAATTTCGGGAACGCTTTGAGTTTTGCGAACACAAAGAGGACCGGATGGAAAAAATTGAAAGAATGTGTCATCCTCACATTGGTTCAATTCAGGAACCAGACCTTCAGGTGTGAATGCGCCCTAAGTTAGAATAAAGACCAGCAACAGAGACAAACAGCTAACTTGGCTCAATATATTGTATTAATTAAACAAATAAGGTATAGCATATTAATTAGGGGGCTCTAGAGGTGCTGGTCGATGGATTTTGTTACCTTTGGACAGAGTCAGTCCAAGTGTTTCCCCCTGGCTCCAGTGCTGGAGTGCTGGAGTTGACAACTCTTTATGTTACTCTAAGTGCAATAAAAGCTTCCCAAAAAGGGTAAATTAGACGTGCGTCTTACATTAGGCATCAGTTGCTGTGACGCTAACAGTTAGCATCTTAGCTTACGCCGATATCCGCTCCTGTAGGCCTGTGCTTCATACAGAGCAGGTTTACACAGTCACTGAACTTCCGTGTGGCTGGCGAATGATTGACAGTCGTAGATAAAAACTTCGAGCCAGGCAGAGGGGGACTGTAGGATAATATGAGCCTTGACAGCTGTCAGTTTGGAGTGCAGCAGCTAAGGGGCAGCGTCAGTCAGTTAACCCAGTGTCTGGGCTCAACCTATGAGAAACATGACCTGTTTTCCAAAAACGTCAAACTATTTCTTGAAGTGTAATATGACAGATGTAAGAAGTCTAAGAAGGGACCGAGGGGAAGCTGGGGTTGCAAAAGTTGAAGAAAGGGGGGAGGGAAGAAGGAAGAGAGGAAGGCGGGCTCGTTGACGAGGGAAGTGAGAGCCGAGCAGAGACGAGAAAAAATGAAAATGATACAGATGCTGTCCTATCAATTTGATTTCACTCTCATCCCGTCACCTAAATGCGTCTTTCTTTACATTTCATCTCTCGTCTATCCTCTCCTTTCAGGTTCTCTCCTCCTTTTCCTCTCGCCTCTCGTCCTTTCATCTTCCATTGTCTCCGACACCCCCTCCCCACCTCCCACATGTGGCCTCGAAATGCAAAACATTTACTCCTTTTGAAGTGAACACACGATTTTATAACTTCATTAGTCCACAGAGTGTTAGTCTGCACTGCATCAGGGTGTGTTCAACCCTGTGTGTGTGTGTAGTGTGTGTAGTGTGTGTGTTTTTCCTCGGTGTTCGGGTTTGTTAATGTTCCCACAAACCGCGTCTCCGGTAAATACATTTTTCAAGATGGCTCCGGGCAAGTGGTAAAAGAGCAAAGCAGAAATGTATTTCTCATTTCGGTAAAACTAATGCAGACTCTTGTCTACCAAATGTGCACACACACAAACCCTTGTCTAAATAAAGAAATGGAAATATAGCCAACATGCTTCCAAGTGAGGCCTGAAGGAATGGAAACGCAGAGGACGACAGAGAAAGTGTTAGCAATGGATGGCGAGGGAATGGGAAGGATGGATAAACACAAACAAAGACAACAGCAGAAATCAAGGGGGAGAGATGGAAGAATGGGACCTGGAAGAAAAGGAAGCCCTCGGAGAGATATGAGAGGACAAAGAGAGATGGAGGAAAGTGTGAAGGACAGATGGAAAGGACAATAAAGACGGGTAAATGGAGCGAGAGAGAATAGGAAGGAAAAACAAACGGGGATGAAGCAAAAGACGGGAAGAGAAAGGCAGAGAGGATGGCGTGGAGGAAGGCACCGAGTCTCCCATCTTGTTTTGTATGAATTTCATTAGACGGTTTTAGACAGCAAACAGAAGAGAAAGAAGAGGAGCCCAGCGAGGGAGGTGAGAAACGGAGAGACAGACGGGAGGGATGAGTTGTCTGCATGAGAGAGGGGAGGAAATAAGAAATTTGAATCATTGTGGCATGAGGATGGCATTTTGACATCAATTTAGCTGGCAGCCAGAAAACTATGCTGCCTGTTCGATACGCAAATGCAAACAGAACGTGGCTGGAGATGGAGGAAGAGGGGGAGAAAGGGATGAAGAGACGGGGGGGACGGGGGAGAAACATTAATCAGTTTATCAACATGCATGAGGAAAAGAAAGGATGGAAAAGGAAGAGGAGAGGAAAGATGAGAGGGTAACACAATGTTTGAAGGGGTGTACATATCACTGAAATCATCACAACCATGTCATAACATCTGCCAAGAACATGAACATGTGTTTATGAATGCTTATGAGTGTTGTCATCAAGTCTCATTTGGTCAATTTTATGACAACTTGACATTATCAAACCAAGCTATATGATTTAACATTACATTAAACTATCATATTTAGTTGGTTTTGACATTGGCAGTCATGAGACCATTATAAGTGTGTTGCGAATACTATCTGGGCCTGTCATAAAGATGTCGTTGTATGTTGCGAGGGCAGTTTGACAAGAGAGTACAGTACCAAGATGATTTAGCTTACACAATGGTTAGACAATGGTTAGCTAATGTACTTGTTGCTAAAGTAGGCTAACCGTTGTCTGTACCTGGCGTTAGCTAGTTAGCTCAGTTAGCCTTGGAGCTAGACGCCTAATTACTGTAGCAGATGCAGCCCTGCAGTGCCAGGAGCTAAAGTCAGCAAGAAAACCACCTTGGTACTGTATTCCCTGTCGACAAACCGCCCACCGTCTGTCTTGAAGGCTGTTTGGTCCCGGTCCAGCCGTGAACTCCAGTTTGGCCAGACTCAGCAAGATGTTGACGATGTTAGCACGGCAGGTGGCGCGATACTGCGCATGTGCTTCTCTCGACAGAGATGAAAAAACAAGGCGAGATTGCTGACATTAGACAGCTGTTAGCCTACTTAAGCAACAAGTAAGCTATCTAACTGCTAACTGTTCAACAGCTAACTCTATAAGCTAAATCACCTTGGTGCCGTACTGTCATCAAACTGGCCTTATAACATTTAATGACATGTTTATGACAAGTCCAAATAACACAACTTCACTTGAGATCAAGGGAATTATTCATGCCACCCTTAAAAAAAGTGTTAAACAGTGTCATAAAACTTTATGACATCTTAAGACAAGTCCAAAATGTACCACTGTACCTGAGGTCAAGGAAAATATTCATGACACACTTATAACAGTCTTGTGACAGCCAAATCCAACCACACATGACATTTTGATGTTGATTGTTGATAAATCTAAACATTTAAGTTTGATAATATCAAGTTGCCATGACAAAGACATCTCAAACAATGTCAACTTTGCCTTAAAAGCGGCACAATTGACTGAATGACACTTAATAACAGTCATGAACATTCTTTAATGTTCATGGCATGGTTATGACAGTGTAATGAAGGTTTTATGCACACCTCTTCAAATAAAGTGTTACCACTGAGAGCACAGGATGTTTAAGACTACAAATTAAGGCACAAAATGGGAAGAATTTAAAAAAGTTTATCCGAAACTGCTCTTATTTGCACAGGGAAATTAACAAAAAAGAAACGGCTGGAGGACATAAGTCGAGACAAGGCGAGGAGGCAGCGAGGGGGTGAAAAATATGGATCACACACACACACACACGACCCCAGCAGACACCCACACACAAAAACAGGATCCTATCTGATTAGATTTCCTCTCCCTTTCAGCTCGCTTTCTCCCCTATTTTCTCAGGCCTCACTATCAGCCTATTAATTAATTCCTGCTTTCCTTGTTATGAAGCAGATGGAAGAGTGAGGAGAGGAATGCAAAATAACCCCAGCGTCCAGAAGGCAGCGAGGAACGAGATGAGAAAAGGCCGAAAGGAGAGAGACAGCGCATGTAGATAAGAGGAAGAGGAAGACAGACGGAAAGGGGGAGAATGAGAGAGACGGGGGGAAATTAAATACAGAGAACAGACAGAGGGAAAGAAAAATAAACAGAATGAATACACACTGCCTTTCCATTGATATTTATGTCACTGCACAATGAAAACGGGGCCTAAAAATTCCATATTTAATGTCAAACTATACGCGCAACCAACATTAATTAACATTAATTACGTACTAAAAAAGCATGTCAACATAAGGAATGAAAATAATCATCTCATTAACTTTTTTCTATGTGGGCATTAAAGCATCACAACCAGTCCCTGGCAAAAACACCGTACACACAAACACACACACACACTATTTAAATATCAATAAGTCTTTATCACATCAGCTGTGATACATATAATTACGTTAAACAAACAAGCGCGTTGTTAAGAGGCTTGGCAACCTCTATAGTCTTTCACACTGCATTTTACATGACGTGCAATCATCTATTGTTTTGTGCAGCAGGATGACTGCTGTTCTCGGGATTTCGGTGTACGTAAGCGGACCGGGCACTGTAATGTAACAGATGTTTAAGGAAAGCGTCTTCACTTTCGTCTAAGGAGCTCCACTGACAGCCTCCGTCTAACACCAGGATTTCATGAACTGCTAATGACTGCAACAAGATGCGTTATACCAACAGTTGTCAGACTTTTCTGTCGTTCCTTCATTTAGAGGACCAAAAAAAAGTAATAAATTCAGTCCATTCATTTCCGCTGCATCGCCAAAATGTATCACGCAGTGTCACAACCAACAATTATTCTCATTCATAACCACAACAAGCAAATGTTTTGTTTGATAAAGGATGAACAATTAAATCCACGGGTGGTCCAACCATTCGTCACGGAGAGCAAGCTGTCTGGATGTTTTCATTCCAACCAAAGACTCCAGCCTGATTAGCTCCGCTTCCGAGTAAAGGGTTAGGAACTCATGAGTGAAATGACCTGCTGAGGAGACCGTTGACTCTATGTGACACGTGGTTAAATCCATCCGTGTAATAATTGACTCCAACAATCAAAGAATCGAGTAATCATTTTTAACACTAGCGTAACTTGGTTAATGTGTTAATATCAGGAGGCAGAATAAGTGCACAGAGCTTCAGGGTCTGCAGAAAGTGAAGGCAATGCTCAAGTCCCTGAAACCTCCATTCTTTCTAATTGCCAGTAGGGGGCGACTGATGTATGACCTTCATAAACAGTGTCCTAACAAGTTTATGGTCTCAATCACTAGTTTGCAGTTTTAAATGTTTTCACAAACATATTTTGGTCCACTGTTAAGAAAGATCGCAACCAGGCAGGCCAGCTAAAAACCAAGCACCACGTACTGTGCGTGCTCTGGTAGCAAAAAAAACAAACAAGATGGCAACCCCCCCATATTGCCGAACTAGATGCTCCAAAATGGTAGTTCACAAAACCAATAAGTGATGCTACAGTGTCTCCGTCCACTAATTTTCCCCCATTCACCGTTATATTTACCTGATTTGATCCCACTGATAAATGTGTGACCTTTAAAGGAATTTTATCGGACTTAAAGTTTAAAGTCCGATGTGATCCACTCATCATTTACATTTGACTTGTGTTTCAACTTTAAACTTTGCGGTGTACCACATTTCAGGGCCGTCTGGAGAACCAGTATGTGTGGTTGCTCTCCAGCATAAGTTCTAGATTGATGTATAAAATTGATGATGCCTGGGTGCGTTTGAAGACACCATGGTGCTTGATTAAACTTATATTGACCTGATGTCTGTGTCCATGGCTCCATATTGACTCACCTGTGTTGGTGCTCCTGCTTCAGAAACCCGGTTTGAAATGAAACACAAACACAAACTCTTGAACTCGGTTGATCAAAAAGCCTTCAAATAAGAAAACTTCATCCACTTACACCCTTTTTTTGATACGTACTCTCTTTTGGTAAGGTGGCGTACATTAAAAGCATAAACCCGACCAGAGTTTAGAGTGAGCGCAAACATGACATCCAGTTTGTCAAGTGGGCTCCTTGAATTTGGTCCAAAACAGTCAGGAGAGGCTAAACAGTAAAACTATCAAGTCTCTTCAATTACCACTCAGACGCCCACTCAACACTTGAACATGCATCTATACTGTGTGTTTCACTCTTATCGGCGTGTTCCAGGCACTCCATCTTCGAGCAAAAACCCACCACAACACATTCATATGTTTTTCTTGTGACCTTGGAAAATAAATCATCCTCTCCTTGTAGCGCCTATATTTCCTCTGACCACTTTAGGTGCTGTAAGGTTATTCAACACATAATTCATTCATTATTGAAGAACTACTTCCAACTATAATTAATCATTTAAACAACCGCAATGATCCAACTCTGCAACATAACCTGATAATATTTGTTACTGCAGGATTCATTTGCCTCTTAGAATCAGGCAGTTTAATTTTAGGATAAACTAGAATTACTGCCTCACAGTTGTGTGCCTCTGCTAACCAGTCAAGTTGCCTTTTACACCCATGCTGGCCCAGAATCATAATATAGGCGATGCAGTGAAGACTTTGCAGGAATTTAATCAAAGTTACTAGTTGTATTCTTTTTTTGGCAAAACTGAAATTATCCCTACATTGACATGCATGATTCCTGTGAACAATTTCCAGTGGGAAACATGTTGTCCTCAATATTTTTACAGAGGAGGACAGAGGACTGATGGAGAGCTGAACATTATGATGTCATGGTGAAGATGATCTTTGACATTTTTGATATAAAATGTCACTGAGGTTTGGGCGACTGGCCGATGTCGTCAATCACCGATGAATGGGCTGGATGAAATACTGGCTGTCATCACCTTATCATTTTATCCTGTTCGACATTTGGGTAGAATTTTGTCATTATTAGCATATTCTTGAGTTCTCTGGTCTGACATCGCAACACGTAACAGCAGTTTCTCTTGAAAAATGAATGACCAGTGAGCGCTGCGGGGGGGTGGACTAACGATTAGTCGATCAGTGCCACGGGGTGGGATTAATACCATTTTCAAGCTGTTGTCAAGGGTTGTCAAGCTGTGCATCAGAACCAAGGAGGAGTGATAACAATGGTGACCGCTACAGACAAGATGGATGCTGCTATCGAGGCTGTTTTAAGTCGACCAAAGGAAAGAAGTGTGTAGATCATCTCAGGTTGTAGCGTAACAGTTAATGAAAGACTCTGCGTTGTGTTTGCTGCCGCTGAAAAGAAATAAAAAGTTCCTGCTCCTCCGTTCTCTCCCGGTCCTCCGGTTTCCCCCTCAACATGCATGTCAATTATCCCGTCAGTTCTCCTGACCGAGGTGCTGTACAGTACCTGCCCACTCCTCCTAATGACAGGGTGGGTTAAATCCAGAGAATGAATCTGACTGTATAACTGTACTCTGGATGATTGTATAATGCCACAATAAAGTTGGCCTTCATGCAACAGCAGGGCTAGCTAATTAGCAGCTACGAGATAGGAAACCTGATGATCATGATTGTTGAGAGATCTCTGTTTTAAGGCGTCGTCTTTAGCCTGCCTCGTAGCTGCTGATTGCTAATGCTAGCTTTTCACAGTGTGAACCAATTGCGGCGAGCGCATGAGGACGCTGTAGTAACATTACAGGGACTTCTTATTTCTTTTCTGTGGCAGGAGACACAACACACAGCTTATCTACACAATTTACAGATGACTGAAGTAACAACCACCCCTCCGTAGACTGTGGGGGTGAAAAAGTATGTTGGCATGGCAACGCACCAGTTACTTGATGTTAGATTCAGGAGCGTAAAAAGCTGACAATTCAGTCTGATATCAGGCAACAACCTTTGACCACCAAAATCTAATCAGTTCATCCTTGAGTACAAGTGGACATTTGTGCAAGTTTGGAGAAATTTCCCTCTTAAAATATCATGTTTACAAGAATGGGATGAACAACACAACAACACAATGCCTCTGGCCACAGCTGTCAGCGGTATGAAGCCACAGCAAGGAAAAGTTTTGAGATGAACTGTAGCAGTCATGCAGAATTTCATTTAAAAATATCCAATTATTCACAGCCGTGAAAATCACAGCAGGATGGTACGATTTAAACCCAGATTTCAATTTAAGGGATGATGTTTATGTGGAGCACAGGTCGGCAAGAAGGTCCATATACACAACAATTCAACAAAAACATGCACATCAGCAGACACACACACCAAAAAAAAAATGCAAAAGCCCATATAGGCCTGATAAAATGCAATCCAAGTTCTCTCACTCGGAAAATTGCACAGTGGAAGTCACAAATAGAGAGAGAAAGACAGAGGGGAAACCAGATAAATAAGCCCCCCCACACACACACACGCACATAGACACACAATCATAGATTTGTGCATCCACACACACACACAAGTGACACATGTAGTTAAAAATGCATCAGCAACCACACTGCACATTTGGCACACCCACAGAAAAGATATCCAACGAGCAACACACAAACAGCACAGGAAAAACACACAACATGCTTGTTATCAAAAACGCACACCGATGCACAACGCGGAGATACACACACACACACTAGAAGACAAGCATATGAGTCACAGCTCAGACCAGATAACGTGATAAGTGTAAAATATTAGCTGTGGCGGAATAAAAATGGAAGGCAACAATGAGGAGGGAGAACAGCTGGGAGAAAAAGAGATGGTATGCAATAAACACACCATGAAAGAGAAGAATGAGGGGCGCGGCGCAGACGAAAGAAGAAATATTGAGGGAAGCATGAGTACACGAGTTAACAGAGAGGAAGACCAGGAGGGAAAGGAAACAGAAAAACAGTAAATAGGCAAAGAGATAACTCAATTCAGCCCTGCTACAGATAACTCGAGTGAATTTTTTCTCAGTATGTGTGCACAGAAATAGTACGCCCATGTTTTTGCTCTCACAAATTAAACTATATACAAACACAGCAGAGAAACATGATGTTGGCTCAACATAGAAACTCCTTTTTTTAAATCTATTTCTTCCAGAATAAAGCCTACTCATTCTCATGACCCGGACTAGCGCCTGAGGAAGCCAATTAAGTACAAGTCAAGTTCAGTTGTAAAGCTCTTAGTCACAGCAATAGTCTGGAATTACACGTTGTGTAATTGCAAAATGCAAAGCTATCAATCTGAAGTATGGAAAAATGTTTCTGGAAGGCTGGATTTACATGGTAAAACTGCCACGCAGCTAGATACAGGTGGTAAATTACATGAAACTATTTCTATGCAACTTCACAGCTACATTAAGCAATTAGTAAAAATGACTAGCTAGAGACCAAAGGATCATTTCACGCTTTGTTCAAGTGGCTTGATCCAGCGAGCCTCTGGTGAGTGCATTCGCCCGTTGATTCAAGGAAAAAAGTTAAATAAAGAGCTCTTAGTTGCCATCTTTTGACATTAGTATTAAATTGTAGCTTGATATATGATTCTATTAATCAAAACCTTATATTAACTCTCTATGCTATAATTAAGCTGGATGTCAACAGTCACCTGCTAACTGCAATGTAAACAAACGTTGCCTATAAGTGCATGAGGATAATCTAATTCTGAAGCATCCAAAAAACCATCTTCTGTTTAGTTATTTTGTGGATTTTGGTAATAAGCCGTTGTCGAGCTAAAATCAATCTGGAATGATACAGCATCATATTTTTCTATGACAGCGGCTGTGCATGTAGACACAGCAGCCGGTATCTCTTTCAAACTTAACTTTACTTTACTCCTTTGTTTTTTTTTTGGCTTTATTTCTGAAATATGCATCATCTACGATGAGATGAACTCATAGGCACTGGAAAAGGAGGCGTGAGGTTTGGATTAAAGAGCAGCGGACCTGGAGAGGATCAACGGTGCAGTCAGCTTCTCACAAACGTGCACCTGGACGCACCGCTGCTTTCACCCCAGGAGGAGAGGAGGTGAGCAGGGACGAGAGCTGTGCTACTGTACAGCTGGGACTTCAGGCTGCTCCTGGCTAACGTCTGTTCACGAAAAATGGAACTGAGGAAATGGGACTCAGGCTGGACAAGCTGCAGAGGACTGCTGACAGGACAGACTCCACTAAGACGAGGAGAGGAGGACTCTACGATAAAATAGACGACCCCGACTTCCTGATTCCATAATTATGCGATTTGCAACTGCTCCTGCTGAATTTAAACGTGTGAAAGTTTCATTGTGTAAAGTAAGCTTCAGTTATGAATCTGTGACCTTGCGTAGAGAATCTTGCCTCACAGCACTGTTACAACATAGGGAGGCTGTTATCCTTTGTCTCCCTCATTCAAAACAAATCGCATGAAAAAACCAAAAGCAACAATTCCCCATTCCGTCTGTGGCCATTTGCAGTTTTTAGCAAGTACATTCAAACACGGGTGCATAATGCATTTGCCGGGGACTATTTTCAGCTGCGGATTTGATGATCTAGTAAGTATTTATTGCAGCAGGACAGTGTATGTGGGACTAACTCAAAATAGACTACAGTGCCCACGCTCGCCGTAATGAAGGAATATGTTAGGCTGTGCTGCAGTGTGGCTCACTGAAGTGTTTTAATAGTGTTTGACACAATCTAAACAGCACAGAGGAATGAACTGTAACAGGCTTTGCAATACTAGTTAGCAGGATCAATTAATTGTTGGAATAGCAGTTGCCTTATCTTTATAAGACAGTGTTGGCAGCATGACTTCCAGTTTCACAGGTGAATTTTCTGGAATTCTGCAAGTATTTGCAGAGGGGGAAAAAAAAACATATACTCCAAAGAAACATGCCTGAACTCACTGATGCGTTCAGGGACCTGTGCGAACGATTCTTTATACATGTAGACAAACATATTTTCATATGCGTCTTGCTGTACACGAGGTGAGGCTCATCAGACTGCATCTGCACACACGTACCCGACATCTGCAGCACTCCTCACTGCTGGAATTTTCATTTACAGGTTTTAGACAAATGAGCCATGCACCACAACTATATGAGAGTGCAGCAGGGGATGGAGTCATCGGGTCTTCCTCTCTATATACCAGAGCCCAGCAGGATAGTTTCCTAATTAAACCCAAAGCGCTGAGCAGACTGCAGATGCGCCTTTGATGTATGAATGTATATGTAGTACTTGTGTCTCTCTCAACACGGGCAGGCAGATAGAAAGGCACATGAGACAATTTATGTGCAAGCCTTTTTAAATAAAATGATCTTCTCGACAGGGTCCCCAGCGTGATACAGCGATAGGTAAGCTGTCTGCGTGCGAAACAGCCCAGCAAAGCGGCAAAGCTTCCTTTACGTCTAGCTGGGAGGGATTTCATCTGTCATTTCACCCCATTATATTCCACTCACAGCTCTCTGACTAACAGGCTGGTGAATCATTTGAATGCAAGCAGCGGCGCCTGGCATCCAGTCTGCTAGTTGGTGTGTGGGGAGTGACAACCAAACAATATTGACAAACATGACCTGCGATTGGTCGGTTCAAACAGACAATGCTCCAGCACCTTTTCGCAAGGCTTCAGTGGGCCGAATGTGGAGTGTGTCATACAAAGTGGATCGGTGCCTGACAAATCCCTTGTGGTTCATGACTGCACAATCAAGACGGAAATAAAACTGACATCTTCATTAGTGAGTCTTCAGCCAGATCCAAGCAGCTTTCGCTGCTCCTCTTTGGAGGCAGACAAGACATTTGAAGCCAAGAAAAAAAAAAAAAACAGCAGGAGACACTTCTTCTGTTTTCGGCTTGGGAGAAGACTGATGTATCCCTCCTCTCCTCCTGCTGCTATCCCCAAATGCATGTCTGTCCCAGGGCCTTACCCACGATCCACCACCTTTTGATGCCGAATCCTCTGGTTTTCGTCAAGTCTTTGATACGACTTGGCTCGGAAGCCCAGAGCCTGCAGAAAAGGCTTAGGAGGAATCCAAAGGGGATTACTGGACGAAACGTATGGAAATTACAGTTTAATTTATCATTTAGGTCATGGTAATTCATGCAAATTAGGATTTCATTAATTCCAGCCTTGGGTTTAAATGGTGTTGCTCTTGTACGGGTGTGCAGCCTTGTCCGGATCACATGTGTAGAAGATAGGGTGGTGGCACAGGAAACATTCGGTAAGGTAATCTACACAGGACGAAGGATAAAACCAAAAAACGCCGGGGAGCTGATACGTTGGAGCTGCTGTTGCTGATGTGCGTTATGATATAACTCAACACTGCAGGTGGATAAACCTTTGTTTGCATAAATAACAAATGTGAACACACAGACAAGATGCACACACTCCTGAAACACTTTCAAGGGAAATGGATATCTCTAATGTCTGTCACAATCAGATAAGATGCAAACTAAAAAATTCAACAACTATCAAATTAATTACAAAGAATTTTTTTTACACAAATTCAGTTAGGCTTGAGCATCACAATATTTAAAGGTATAAAGAAATCCTGACAGTATGATTTTCAATGCCGTCAAAAATACAGTAATAATATGTATTGCTATGTTTTGTTTGTTTTTGGGTTTTTGTCTGTCCTTGTGTATTTTGCCTCCATCTAAATCATTGTTTAATCTGTAAAATCACTATTATATAAGTATATTAATTTGCTTTAGAATGAAACAAATAAAAAATACAGGTGCTCCTCTTTCTATTAAGCTAATAAGCAGGTGTTGAAATGAGGTGATGTGCTGCAGTATGCAGCACGTGCCACCAGAGGTCAGACTCTCTACTGGTGGACAAGGCGGCACCAGCTGGGCTGAGAAACATGACGTCTGGTGGATAAAGTTACAGTAGTAAAAGAGAAAAATGTCTCTGCTGATGGTTGAGAGTACTGTGGATTTAGTTCTGATGATAAAGATGACTCGGCAAACACTACAGACTACTGATCCGTCAGATTGTAATAGTTGCGCAAGCGTGAGAGAGAAGTGTCAGAGGGTGACGATGAACGCACACTGAGCAGAAGAAAAGGTAAGCTTTGTAAGTCTGGCAGTAAATGTACAGTGTAGTTTTCAGTTTGTTCGTGGATAAAGGCTGCAGCTTCTGAATACAAATGCAAAGTTCCTTGCTATGACAATCAGCTCTGCCTAAGTTGGGGGAGTATGTTTTACACAAATACCTCCATAATACCATACATCCCCCAGTCAAATGTCAGGAAGGTATGAAAATGCACGCCCAAGACTATACATGGTCCCCAGAGGATGAATCCTACAGATTATTGGCTTACTTCAAGCCGAAGTTTTCACTTATACATCAAACACAGCAACTTTTATCATAGATAGGTGGCCATGAAAATTTGTACAGTTATTCGTGTCTCTTTGCAGATGAATTTGAATCACTTTGATGAACCCTTAACATCTCATGTAGCTTCCTACAAAGTCTTTTTTTTTTTTTTTTAACGTGTGTGCTAGGGACAGACAATATAGCTGGAAAAAAATTATCTTTTAATAAGATCAGGAGAAAAAAAAAACTTTCATGGTGGTTTGCATTTAATTGAAAGTATTGAACATGTTATTGAACAATTTTCTTATCCCTATTATTATACTGCCCAGGTCCAATGTGGTCAGAGACAAAGATGCTTGGACTCATTCTGACATCATTTAGGCTACAAATGTCCTTCCAGCATGTTTCCTGCAGTCCCTCTCCCTGGAAGGCAGACACTCTCCTCTCCACTCAAATACAGATATTTAGTGTTTAATACCACTTGCATGGAAAATCAATGTCATTTCTGAGCAGCTTAACTTATTCTGAATAATAACGGTGTGTGTCATACGTAGTTACAGTAAGTACTGACTGCCAACACCCTGTATATACGCAGGGATTTAAAACTGTGCAAAAAAAAAACATAGTGTCCATGAGGTTAAACCGGTGAAATTATTTTCCTCCAGCTTTGTGCATTCTGCTCTTTCGGGCGTCTTCTTATTGCTTCACTGCTAATGGCTACTAACAATTATCCCCATTCATAAACGATGAGTAATTATCTTTATCTGCTTATGCGGGATCTTATTGTGCAGTCCAGTAGACGTCTAAAATGTCAAATTAACGTTAGAAGAGAGTCAAGTTCGGTCGCGTGCATAAAAAAAACATTTCATTCAACCAAAAACAATGACGGCTGTGATTATAATCATGATAAGCATCCTTCCCATTATCATAAATAGCCTCGACACACACACACACACTCACACATAAATTAGATTCTCCCCTGGTGTCAGGACACACACACACACACACTCAGGCGCACACACACACACACACACACACACGGTTACATCCCTCATTCTTATTCATCTGCTTACTTCTCAATCACTCACTGTACGCTTCGCTGCACAATTATAATCACCTTAAAATTATTTTATGACGTGCTCACAAAACCAAACAAAACTCCTCCGAGTGCACGCACATGCACAAATACAAATGCGTGGCTGTACACTGTAACACACACAAACAAACTACAGTACACAAAATAGCTGAATATCAGACGCAGTTGTCTACCGCAGTGCTTACAGACATGCATTCATCTGAATTTTTACACAAACATCAAAGCATATTGTAATATAAAGGCTGATTCAGGTAATCACTACTTCACACACAATTTACTCAAAACACATACACACACACTTACAATTATTATAACCATTATCTAGCTTATTACAGTGCGTCCAGGCATGTCGTCTACGCAGCTCAGCAGTATTTCCTTGTCAATGGTTATTTTATGGACAGGCACACACACAGACAGACATCCTGTGGTGTGTGTGTGTGTGCCTGTGTGGCCAGAGGAAACGCTGCGGATTGTTTACTGCTGCATGTGTTTCCTTGTGGCATTGAGGAAGACAGAAATGGACAGGAGCATACAGAGAGGAGGAGACGGAGGAAGAGGCGAAGGAGGGAGAGAGGCGGCTGTGTGGGATAACAGATTCAATAAGCCATGAGCAAAATAAATAAATAAAATATAAGCAGAAAAAGTCCAGAGAAGCAGAGAGCAGGAGGAAAAAGGTTAAGAGAGGATAAGCAGGGGGAGAAAGGGTAACAGTTTATTTTAAAGGGGGTGTGCATAAGACTGTCATTACACTGTCATAACCATGTTGTTAACATGAAGGAGTCTTTGATTGTTTGACTGTTGTCATCAAGTGTCATGCAGGCAATTTGTAATCAAAGTTGACGTTGTTTTAGATGTCTTTGTTATGACAACTTGACATTAACCAAGACAAAAATGTTGTAATGTTTCTTCCAGTGCTGATGATGGAAGTAACTAAGGAGCGAATGATCTTGCTTCTTTCTCCTCATTTCTGCTGAGAGTTGCACATGTGCAGTCGCAACTGGAGCTTTCCCATGCTAGCGTCGTCAGCGTCTAGCTGAGTCTGGCCAAACCGGTGATCCCGGGCTGACAGGGACCGACCTCAGCCTCCGAGACTGACGGCAGCCAGTCTGATGACAGGGATTGTCAAGTATCAAAGTGGTTTTCTTGCTGCGTTTGTCTCCTGGCAGCCCGGGGCTCAGTCAGCTAATTAGCCAGCTAGCTCCACAGCTAACCAAGCAAACTAGCAGTCATTAGCCTACTTTAGCAACAAATAAACTAGCTAATCGCCGCCTGTCCATCAACTAACTCTGTAAGCTAAACTGGCACTGGCCCTACAACACTTAATGACATCTTTATGGCAAGTCCAAAATCTACCACTTCACTTGAGGTCAAGGAAAACACAAATGACACTCTTATAATAGTCTCATGACTGCCAGTGTCAAAACCAACCACATATCACCGTATAATGTAATGTTAAAACATAAAGCTAAACCGTTTCTTTAAGTTTGATAATGTCAAGTTGTCATAACAAAGACAGTGACAGGTTATGTTGTCTTGGTTAATGTCAGGTTGTCATAACATAGCCATCTCAAACAATGTAAACTATGAATTAAAGATGACCTAACTAACCAAATGACACTTAATGTCATAAACATTCATCAAGAGTCCTTCATGTTAATTGCAGGTGTCATGACACGGCTATGAGAGTGTAATGACAGTCTTATGCACACACCCACAAAAATAAAATGTAAAAGAGGAAAGTGATTAAAGAGAGGGATGCACAGGCAATAAAATAAAAGGCATTTCTTCAGAAGGTGGAGGAGGAGGAGGAAGAGAGAATAGTGGCCATTTTTCACACAATCATGTAACCAGTTTTAGCATGCTAATTGTAAAACAAGTGTATAATGATACTGAGCTGACCTTTTCTTGAATATCTTTTTATACTTCGCTGTGCCAAGAAACATGAACAAGTGCGAGCGGGCTGGGAAAAAACTGGAGAGGGGAGAGGGAGGATAATTGCTGATGTGGCAGCAACTCCTCCAACTCCCACGTTCAAAAGGGAAATCAAAGCCAAGAGCAGGGAGCTGGAGAAGCTGGCTGCTATATCTAACGCTCGACAAGGAGGGAACAAAGGGAAGAAAGAGGAAGATAAAGAAAGAAAAACGGTATGGAATATAAAAAAAGAGGGGAGAAGGAAATCGCAAGACAAGCAGAAAGCAGAAAAAAAAAGAAGAGGCTCAATGACAAATTGAAGGATAGAGAAAAGGCATTACAATGGAATGGTTTCACAGTGAAATGTATTAATGCAGAGTGAAACATATCTAACCAATGCAGGCCTCAAACTTTTGGTCCTGCTTTATTCCTGCAGCAGCTCCGGGTCGCACCCTCCCTTCTTTTAATTCACCTCATGTCCGTCGCCCTCTCTCCATTTCCAGCCCTCGTTTGTCAGACCCTCTTGTCAATTAATGCCAGGCATTGTTTCTTTCTGTCCCTCTCGCTCCCGCTCCCTCTCTGTCACTCTTTTCACAGCTTGATGAAGATGGAGGGTGGTCATTTAAGACTAATTAGCTAGTCTAAACAGACAAATAACCAGGTGCGGCACACTCGTTTTCTCTCAAGTGCTGACATATCAATGCATGTGCACGCACATGAGGCGAGAAAACCTCTCTCTCAAACACACACACACTGAAAAGCAATAAAGCCCAAAACAACGCTAACTCGGTTTCCTCTGACGCACAAAATGTATTCGCAAACTCCCTCTCTCTTTTTATCTGCTAAACTGTCAAAATAAAAAGCAATAAAAGCAAGAGAATGCTCTTGTTTTCTGTTTGAAAGACGCTCGCAATTGTGCTGCGGCGCTTCGAAAAACACCATACTTTATGGCAACCTCTTCATCTGCTCATCTAGTTGCTGTATTTACAGCTAAATGCAATGAAGGCACTTTCTAAAGAACTGCCTCTCTCTCTCTCTCTCTCTCTCTCTCTCTCACACACACACACACGCACACGTTTTTAAACAGCAATATTACATGGCGAGGTATTCACTCGCCTCATATCAAGGATGTAATGATAGCAATTTTTTCTTAACCAGCCAAAATCACAGTTTTAAACATGAAGCATGAGATAATACCAAGCTCAAATTTTATTCCTCACTCACTGAATACTGTGCAATAGATTCAGGGTATTTCTTTGACACAGAGATGGAGGACCTGAGTCTCGGGTCTCTGTAAAGCCGCCACACACGGAGGCTTGAGACTCGACCTGGACTCGTACTCGTAAAACTTGAGACTCACGGATCTGGTGCATATAAAGCTGCAGCAAAAACACCACGGCGAGCTCACCTGCTAGCTGCCACGCCATTTGTCACGACCTTTTGACAATAACAGTTTCGCACGAGGCCCAAACAAAAAGCGTCGCTAGGTGTGACGCTGGATCAACCGCATCAAACTTTATCAGACACCCGGATGGTGAGTCACTTTGTGAGTCAATGTGAAAGTCAACATTAAAAGATGAGTGTGAGTTTGCTTTACCATGACGTAAAAGAATATAAAATAATAATTTCATCTTCCCAACTTCAGCTCCCGATGCCTCAGTTTTTCTATGACTCACTATTTACTGAGTGTTTTTGTGATCGATGGAGTGATTTGGTTGTGTACTGCTTGTGAAGGATTTTTTACCCAACTCTGCTCTTCACTGTAATGTTACAGTGCATCACCTCCATCTCTTTTTCTCTGTACAGCAGACAGATTTATTTGTTCCCAGCCTTCATCACCTCAGATACTCCACTGTGCTGTACGACTGTGGCGCATACGGAGCTCTGTGAGGCGTCGTTACACATGAAGCAGCGGTTTTGTACAATGTCATACTGCATTACAATATCTTATTCAAAGTGATCATATATCAAACAACTAATCAATGCTAATACTGTATGCTAATAGATAAAGGAGTGATGATAATACAGGACATGCACACATGGACACCGGATGTCCTGCTGCAGATGATAGCCAATTTATCACAACTACAAGAGTCTCGACTTAGACATGAGACTTGACTTGGACATGCCCCTCAAAGACTTGGGACTTAACTTGGACTTAAGACTTGAGACATGACTTGCAAAAATGACTTGTGAGCGTCTCTGGCTTGCTTCATTAAAACAAGACAGAAATAATGATTTTTTCTTCTTGCAAATTCGAACCAGATGTTCGTCTTACCCGACATTCAGTGGAGAAAAAATGGATATATGATGCAGATGATCAATATTACACTGTTAAAGCGATCAATACCGGTGTCTATGCGGTGCCCTTAACCTGAGATGATTCAAACGTGACATTTAATCACATTCAACACAAGCATGAACAGGTTTATTATCCGCTCTTCAGACGGGCTGCGTTATTGTGCTGCGGGTGTGAATGCAGATCACAGTCAAGTCTGTCATCAGCCCGTCAATATAATATCTGCACACTATTGGATTTTTGTTTTAACACGAGCATCGACCCGTCACGCTCGCTCTGCGTCGCCGTGATGGATTTGATGCGGTTTGTTCAATGACCTCAGAGAATTTGTTTTCAATACTGTGCTGATTGTCCACAGGAACATGTTATTTATCATTATACTGCAGCAGAACAGGTTTTATTGTCTCTTCCTGTGGGTTAAAAGCTGCTCTAGACGCATTTTGTTTCCTGCCAAGGATGGAAACAAATCCGGCAAGGAAATGCTGAAATAAAGACGCTGCACACACACACACAAAAAAAAAAAAATCATGGATTCAATCCAATACGTAGTTACCTGTCCTCAAAAGCCCTCGTCAGTCAAATTCAATTTCCGACATCCGAGACAGGGTGTGTTAGTAAATCATGTCATGTCACTCTCATTTGAAATATAATACACGAGTTGCCCACAGCCTATTACAGCTCAGCATGTATCTGACATGATCTGTCAGCAGAAAAACATGCAAACACTGTAGCGTCTATGCCGAGCTGCGTTGAGTGTGTGCAGTATTAAAGGTCCACTGTGTGGGTTTCCTCGAGGTTATGGATTTTGGTGTCAAAATCATGAGCCAAATCGTTTTATTGGACTGGCCAGTTAGCTGGGAGAGCCTTCGCTTTTGTTTGCCGAGTCTGTTCACCACTCCTTTGACATTTTTCTGCAGTCTGAGTCTTGCAGTGTTTTTCCAAAAAAAAGAAAAAAGACTGACTTTGCAGCAGCTGTTCTCAAAAACTGTGACAATTTTTCAACCACTTCTTGTTTTGTTTGTTTAGCAGTACACCAATGAAGACTGTGACACTGAGTTTTCCTGATGATTTGGGGATTTTTTTCTTTTTTATTAAACTTAAGATTAGAGGGGATTTATTGACCTAACTGAAAGGAACATAAACAAAACAGACAAGAGAAGGAGACTCGGCCACAGAGAAAAAGTGTGGCTCAAGTTAGCTTTGCACAGAACCAGCAGGTAGAAATCTTCCAATCAGACAGTTTTTACTTCTTTAATTTGTGTGCATTTCAGAGTCTGTACCTTTTCACTTTTACTTGAGTGAAAAAAGTTAAATTAGTCAAGTATGTGTACTGCTACTTGAGTAAAGAATGTGTGCACTTTTGCCTGGTAGCTGCTCCGAGCTTCTCAATCCAATCATATGATCTTTATCAGTAGACGAGTTTGCCAAGATGTCATAGAAGCGTAGCTGTTAAAAATTCATTTTTCTAGTGAGCACTTTCAGGATTTCTCATCTGCGCTGGCTCAAAATTTGGGTTTCATTCTTAACCTCGGAGAAAGCAATTGACGACTTGGACCTCCCAGGGAGAAGGTGTTTGGCAAGTGCAGTGCCTGAGGTCAAGAACTAACTTTAAAACTTTCAAATAACAGACAGCATCTGAAGCAATAATTACACCAGGCTCCTTTCAGTAATTACCTGAGCACTACTGAGAGCAGTCGGTCAGTAGCCGTAAATCTGTGCAGCTACAGCAGCCAGACAAGTCGAGGGAAGGTTCAGGGCCTTTTTATCCACATTAAAAACAGCCGGCGCTTTACCGCGTTCCCAAAAAGCTCCATAAATCAAAGAGTTAGGTCTGAGGTATTAAAGGTTAGACACGGTTGAAGCTGGGTGTAAGTTTAGAAATTGTTTGCTGGGATTTGAATTGATGGAGTTTGATGGGGCGATGCACAGCCTGGCTGTAAGCACTGCCTGAGAAAATAAATAGACATTGGGGGAAAAGAAAATGTTTCTTAGATGTTAACATGGCTGACTTGTCAGACTTTTTTCCCCCTCGAGTTTTGAGGAAATATCGTGGAGACCGGACAAAACCAATAAGTCCTGAAAATGATCCAAACGCTGGTGGAATCTGTTTTAGCTAGTGTGATTTCTTGGAGAGACTTTGGACTGACATGCCGTGTCACCCAAAAAGGCATCCAATCCCTCTCTGTTCCTATACGCACACCACACAGCGTGGGCCTGTGGGGTATAATTACATCACTTTCGGATCTAAAAGGACTCCTGTCCACCAATCTAACAAAATGCGTCCCTTGATGGCAACATGCTCCACACATACACACGCCAGCCGAGTGCACGCCGCCGCTGACAAACACACACTCGACGCACAAAGGAAGGATCGTTTACAGCTAAATTATGGACAAATTGAACCTTGAGAGAGGAGAAGTTCAAAGGCAGAGCTGGAGTTGAATGCAGAGGCGGTCTCCCTGTCTCACGAAAACACTTACGCTCATGCCTTTCAGACAGACAAGCGTCTCATACACAAACATCTCCCCCTCACACTCACAGGGTATGCCTCCCAGACAAAATATATCTTGCATGTATCTCACATTTTGTCAGTTGCATACACACTCAAAGGCATCAGACAGAATTGCCTCCATTGTGCAGGAATTCAGTAATGCAGGAAGACAGATGAATAGGTATTTGTATAATGTTCCAGTGCAATGTTTTTTCCCTGTGTCCTCGTCGATGCCTTTAGACATCAAATTTTTTTGAATACGGGGGTGTATTTTTATATGCATCTGTGAATGAGAGTATGTGTGTGTGTGTGTTGTGCATGTGGGCATTCATTCTGATTATAGATTGTGGTATTCCGCCTCCTCACTGACACTTGTGTACGCAACCATTACCGCTGCTGCGAGAGATCGGAGCAAAAGAAGCAGTGAAAAGTGAGAGGATGCCTCCTCAGTCAAAAAAAAAAAAGATACCACCTTGTCAAGCTTGCAGCGCCGTAGAAAGGCGAGACGTACTACCCGACAATCAAAGCAATATCCAGAGAAGGTGGAGGAAGAGGAGCAGCAGAGGGGGGGGGGAGAAACGGTATCGGCAAAAAGGGGGGAGTGTGGGGAACGGTAGCAGAGGGGAGGAAGCGGAGGAAAGGTGGGAGGACATATGGAAAAGAGTGAAAAATAAATGTTGAGATTTGGTTTTGGTGTAAAGTTTGGGGTGGTAAGTTGGTCCTCTTTACCAAGGCAGTTTGTATTTGGAATCACTCTGAACAGAGGCCGACTGACACATCAGAATCCATCCAGCTTATCACGGTTGACGTTGGGCGAGAGGCAGGGTACACCCTAGACAAGATGCCAGTCCATCGCAGGGCTGACATAAAGACAACCACACCTACGGGCAATTTAGAGTCATTAATTAGCCTATTATGCTGCATGTCTTTGGACTGTGGGAGGAAGCCGGAGCACTGTTCTGCCCCAGCCACAAACTACCCAGCCGGCTGATGGATTCGAACTCAGAACCTTCTTGTTGTGAGGCGGCAGTGCTAAACACTGCATCATCGCCCTACATCAGGATCATCATCACAAATTCAATCTAGCTAGGTCAAAACTGTAGTCCAACCAGGTTAGGGTCCAGTTGTATTGCCACTAACCTTGATCTGTGTCTTACAGCTGAGTCAGTGTTAAAGGGGACTTCTGCTTGCCATTGCTTCCCCAGCACAGGGATGCACGCGCCAAAAATGGCATCAACGTGTTTTGGAAAATGAAACGGACAAAGCAGGACTCAGGCTGGTCAAACAAGGGTGAATCAGAGAGACTTGCTCCACAACAACATGGATCAAGCTGATGCACTTGATGGGCAGGACTGTCCTCTGAGCTGACAGGATGCAACACACCAGACTCCACTGCAGGACGAGGAGAGGCAGACTCTGAAACGCCATCAGCTTTGAGCACGAAGTAAAGACCATATTATCATCACCATCTTGTTGCTGCTGTTTACATCCAACCAAGATGCAAATTCAAAAAATGCACTACAGACTTATTTCCTGGACGCCTTCGAGGGGAGACTGGCCGACTCACCACCGTTAGAATCCAACGGCATCATATAAGAGGTTGCTTGATTACAGCCAAAAAAAATGGTCTCAAGGAAAGAATGGTGACACGAGGGGAAACCAAAGCAGTCACGCAGATTCTGGTGGAGCCGGGATGGCTGTCCCAGTTTATTAAAGATGGGGCAGCACACAACGATTTCAACTCGGAGGTAATGTGTTTCACGATACCCCTGATGAAGGTCAAAGCCAAATAGAGTCAGTCTGAGAATAAAGTTGTCTGACGTTAAGGTTGGGCGATGTCTACTGAACTGGCATATCTCGATGTCCACAGTGAAACATCACAATGGATGATGAGATCGTTTTTATATTCCTTCTTTTATGCTTTTTATTTTTACGTATCTTGGATATTAATTACACATTGGACAGTACTTGCGGTTTTTCTTTTAGTGAATCCAACCCGAGGTGCTATAATAAACCCATTATTCATTTCTGCACTCTGTTTGACACTCCTTAAAATACATATTCATCGGTTCTGAGGCACTTTTAAATCAAGATGCTATGATTGTGGAGGGCTCAGTGGACGATGACTGTCAGGCATCATGATTGACAACGGCAACATCCATCAGCTCCGCTCTATTTGACGTACAGCAAGCGGTATTCAAGTTTTTACCTCTTGAGCCCTTTTGTCGTACTCCATTCGCCTTAGAAGCAGCTGAACTTGTGTAAGAAACCCCTGCTTGACTTAGAGGTAAGCAACAGTAATAATTAAGTTACAAGTTAAAAAAAACTTGTAACTTAATATTAGTCAGAGGAGGGGAAGGTGTTGCAGTGTCCCAATTTTACAATAACGGCCTTCTGTATGTACAATATCCGTGACTTTATACATAGTTGTTCTCTCAGTTGGTATAAAACAAACTGTTTAACACTGACAAGAAATTATAGAATATTTGTACCCTCAGACATCAAACTGCAAACCTTCACAAAGAGAATATACTATATTTTTTGCTTCACAGCACCATTGAGATTTATTTGTTTTTATAGATGGAAGCAGATCCTTCATTTCCTTTGTGCACTGCATCAACAACACACTGTAAAAATTAGGGATGTTCCTGGTGACTAAATTCCCTGTCAATTAAAGTTAAGTTAGACTAGCTAGCTGACTAGTCGAACAGTAAATAAACACTCAGAAAGCAGTTAAAATTGAGCAAAATTTATTCACTGATAATGTTAAACACTGTCTGGAAAAATACTGCATATATCAAGAGCCATTTGAAGTCGTTAATCACAGCCTACAAATCGCCAAATCGTATTTTAAATGCCGCTGAAATGCACATTAATCTACAGAGCATGACAACAACTCACTAAATGCTTCACCTTTTGAGACCGAAGAGGATCACAGTGCCTGCGGGTAAACGACCCGGAGCTGACATTAGCTGCCACCCTGACACACAGTGTAGCTAACGTTAGCAGTGCTAGCAGCAGCAGCAGCTGCTCTGCTTGCAGGTTTAAGTCCGTGTCTGTGTTGTATGTGGTCACATGTTGCCCCAGAGTGATTATATACCAGTTTATTCTGCACACAAACTGTTATGACTATACTTTATGTTGTAATTTTTCCAGTGTAAACACACCAGTACACACTGAAGGTCTGCTCAGAATTTGCATATAACACACTATTGAAAAATGTTTGCTTAGGTCAAGTTTTAGTATAAAATAAAAATCTGTGAATGCATCATTAAAGATCCAGTACTGGTCAGG
>JAJHUR010139390.1:0-29709 GCA_027495735.1 Lutjanus campechanus
GAGAGAGAGAGAGAGGAGAGGAGGTGGAGGAGGAGGAGAGGCAGAGAGGGAACTTGAAAGGGTGCATAAAACGATGAGTGCGCTCATTTTCCAATTAAACCTTATCTGTGTGCAGTGTTGTAGCCCGTGAGTGTGTGTGCGCACTCTCTGGATGCTACGCCGCGTTGCCGTCCGCCATTATAATTGGACACAGAAGACTATCAGAGCTCTGCATACAGTGCTGCTGTTGTGCTGTGTGTGTGTGTGTGAATTTGCAACAGTGTGTATCTGAAAATTCATTTCCCAATTTCTGCATGTGTGTGTTTCCTTTACAGTATGTGCTTTGTGTGCGTGTGTGTGTGTGTGTGTGTGTGCATGCACCGTTCCACAAAAACGTGTGTGTGGGTGCAGGGTGAGGGCCCAGGGTCAAAATATGTCCTCTCACAGAACAGAGCCTTCCATTCAACACCCACAATGCAGTGGGGGGGATTTTTGCATTTGTCTGCCAGGAACCGACCAGCCAATCAAATCTTTCGATGTTGCCGTGTCAGCATTCCTGTCATACCAGCTGGGGCAGAGAGTCGAGGAAGAGTGTCTTAAAGTCTGGGTCAAAAACTGTAAATGCACTGGCTGTCTGATAAGATCCCATATGACAGAATCTTGCAGTCATTAAAGGGATAGTTCAGATTTTTTTAAGTGGGGGGTCCATAGTCAGTGTAGGTATGTCCGACTGTAGATGGTGGTTGACATGCCCCAGTTTGGAGAAGTAGCAGGAGAAGTGGTGTAGGAAGCCAAGCAATAACTGGGTCAGCAGCAAATGTATTTTAGCCACCTAAAAAAATCAATATCAGTTGAAGTGTATGCTACATTTAGAATATTTCACAGCTGTACCTTGCCGTCAGAAAGCATTTTCTGAAGAGAAACTGCTGTTATATGAGCTTAATATCATCCTGTTCAAACCAACCAGACTCTGTTGGTAAAAACGGTAATTTTACCTCGCAAAACACAGGAGCTGCTCGTCTACTGCTGCCACCATCACTTAGTTTGTCTGCATTAATGTGTGACTTCTGTGTTTTGGTTCTAAATATAGCACACATTTAAACTGATATAGATTTGTATATGGGCTTTTCAAAGTGGCTAAACTGTTTTTCTGGTGACCCTGTCCACACCAGGACGTGGCTTCGCTTCCTACACCAGTACTCCTGCTGCTTCTTCAAACTGGGGCTGTGCCAACTCTGAGAGGCTGACATTTTTACAGGAATCCTGTATTCCCACAGGATGGGGCCGAACAGTGACCTAAAAATAGGTCCATCTTTCATACATAAATATGCAGTTCTAATATGAATAAACCCTATTGTGTTTTACTCTCTCCTGTCTGCTCTGGTGCATGATGTGAGTACACAGTGGATTCACAGGAACAGAATTGAGAATTTACTGGCGATCATTGCTGTCACTTATCAATCAAACAGTGTGGGCAGGACCATGACACCTTTTTCTGTCGGCGATGCAGTCTGTTCTTTATGCAGCTGATCTCCCAAATTCTTCTTCTTCTGTTCCAAATAAATTCTTATTCATGCAGCTGCAAACTTCAAATGGATCCCTTGCTTTGCTCCATTAAAGATCTACATTACATCAGGAGTAAAAACTGTCATGGATGGACGGCAGTAGCTATAAAAGAGTTGTAAAACCAGTAGTTGTGAAACTAAAATTGTAAGAGTAATGGTCACCTACGTCTACAAACAGTGGGAAGAAGGGTTCCTAAAAAAGTAAGGGTTGTTCTTCTACAGAAATGAAGCTTTGGTCAAAGTTTAATAAGATCTTTCTTTTCTTTTTCTTTCTGCCTTTTATTCCTCTGCGGGGTGATTTTCTGCTATTTTCTACCGCTCTAATGTTCTCAGTCACTTCTCCTTTCCCACGCTATCAAAGCCCCTACATGCACAACTCTGAAATCACCAGTCATCATCTAGCCAAAGATTTTTCTGTCTGTGTCGCTCAAGCCAATCAATCCTTGGATGCTGGTCTTTAAATAGCATTGAAATTCTGTCATTCGGGCTTTCCGACCTTCGACTGAGCAACCCATCACCATCATAACTTCCAGGATGTCCATGGGGGGGAGTTTCTATCAAACACTGACAGAGTCGACCAGAACTGTAATACATTTTCAATTTATCTCTCCTTATTGAAATGAGTCTACACAAGATATGGACACATTTGGTGATCAGTTTTAAATATTGGAGAAACAGTACAAGAGGGAGCAGCCACAGCACAGGCACTAGTGTAGCTCTACTCCTATTCTCTACGTAAAAATAATGGTAAAACATGGAAAATAGCCTGAATTATTACTGTAAAAAGGCAAATATGACTGTAAAGTTACACAGACCAATCGCTGGTCCAAGTGTCTCTGTGTGTTCGGACTTATTAAACTACCCAATTAATCAATCTCCAGCAGAAAGCCAATAATTCCAGATGAGAAATAAATTACCTCTGTGTTACAATGCAGCTTTTGCATGAATTGACTTCAGTCAATATTCAGTATGTGCTGGTTACGTATGCTTCAAATACAGGTGCACAAACTGGCTGTTTTTTTGTTGTTGTTGTTGTTTTACACCGAAAGCATCTGACAAAGATTAAGAGCTTCAGTGAAAATCTATGTTGTAATAACAGAATAAATGAACAGGTCATTCAATTACTTAATATGTAAGACTTAGGGACAAAATCCATCACTGGAGCTTTGCACAGTCTGGCAAACAGGAATATATAACTGTATGTGTGTGTTTGTGTTTGTGTGTCCTACCTTCCACTGTGCCAGCAAGTTCCTGGCTGCCGGCTGCTCCGGCAGTCTCTCCTTGTTGGTGGCGTCTATTAAAACGTTGCAGGTCGTCTCAGCCTCCGTCAGCCAGTTGAGGAACTTCTCCAGGTCGAGGTAGAACTGCTGCAGCAGCTTCAGAGCCGCCTCCAGAGCCGCCTCCCTGTCAGAAACCCTGGAGAGAGACACATACATGTCACCAAATAATGCTGGTTGATATCTGAACAGCGCACAGACACTGGGTTGAAGTAATAGCAGAATACTTTTTCTATTTTTTCTATTTTCAAGGTCAATTTGGAAAAAAAAGAAAGAAAAAGATGTGAATTCTTGACTTAATAAACCAGGTATGTTACATTCATCAATTAAAATTCCTTTTACAGACTGATCCAAATGGCTGGATCTGAAAACATGAGACAGATGAGATGTGAAACACTTTGGCAAAAATATAACCATTTATCAACAACCTGTTGAGTCATTTTTATGTATACTATGCATGTGTATCTGTACCGCTTCCTGATGTGTGTCCAGGTGGCCTCCAAGTTGTCGTTGACCTGGGTGACCTTGTGCGTGTCGTCGTTCGCGTACAGCGTCAGCAGTTTGTCGGCACGTGCGTTGGTTTCATCCACCTGACCCTGCCACTGCTGCAGCTCCTTCAAAAAGAGCTGAGGAGGGAGGAGAGCGATAGAAGAAAGAAGAAAGAAAAGACGGAAATGAACAAACAAATGTAATATGTGATGATTCACTCGCACCATCTAAATGTCTTTTGAGTCACTCCCAATATAAGTAATATAACATTTTTGAGCCATCTGTTTATAAATGTCACATGGAAGGTGGAAAAATGTTGTGTGCATCTGAATTATGAGTAATTAGAAAGCTCATTTAGTGAGCAGAGTCCAGCCCCACCTTCAGTTCAGCGTTTTGTTTCTTCAGTGCATCCACAGTGTACGTGATCTCCTGCCAGGACTCCAACCTCTCACTGGCCTGCTTGATGTGATGATCCACTCCCCTCTTGGCATCCAGCCAATCGGTGGAGTCCTGCAGCATGTTGTGAAGCTGTTTTGTCCTATCGGAGAGTTTGGTCTGAGAGTCTTCCCAGTGAGTTTGAAGCCTGTCAACTACAATGACAGACAGAGGGAAAAGGTTATTTATTTTGAGAATGTGCGAGATACAGCTTTGCTTTTTTTGTTGTCTTTTGTTTGATTTTCATGCAGCTTGCATCCCTTTGCTGCCATTTTGTTTTTGATTACTTGTGAGTATTTCTGGCAGCAGGACGGTGTATGTGGGACTGAGTTAAAATAAACTGTGTGTGTATTCATGGTAATGAAGGAACATGTCCCAAAGTGCAACAGCGTGGCTCACTGATGTGTTTTTAATAGTTTTTGGACAACAATGAAGCTCTAAGGCACAGAGGAATAAGATATATCAAGCTTTAGATACACACACAATACTTGTTAGTAGGATTTGTTCATTGTTGGTTTGGCTCTGCATATTTGACTTGCTGACAAGAAGAAAATTATAGAATATGTACAGAGTTATCAGTTAAGGCGCTTCTGTTCAGAGGGACGAAATATTGAAGGAAGAAATGGAAACGCATGCAAACATAACACATTTATTACATAAAGTGTTAATTCATTCAGTGCCTTTAAACTCTAATACAGTACATATCTGTGCCTACTTAAAATACTTGGATGTTATGTGTAAATCTGGAAATATGTTAAGTTAAAACAGGCAGAAGGTGCAAAATATTGGTTAATATTTATGGCCTTTATCCTACACATTTTTTTTTTTTTAATTCACCTCAGGCCATTTATAAATGAGTCAGTATCTTATGCTTTCTAGACATGTTCAACGCTTGTGAAAACAGCCGCATCAGCCTCAGGCGTTATCTCGTCATTTATCTCTAGTCTTAGTAAATATGTCGAGAAATATACTAAGTGCTTCATGTTGGTGAAATCTTGTCTTGCAAGCAGTTCACAACCACAGCAGATCTTTTTCTATGCTTAATTCTGCATTGCATGTAGGGTATGCATATTTTGCTGCACCAAGTCTTCCTTTTAGTAGGCCAGGACTGGCCTCCTGCATACATTAGGGTGTGACATATGTAAATAACATGCAGATAAGGGACTGGTGTGCCACAGGCTTGCTTCACCAGGCAAATTAGATACACTTGTCTCATTGTTTTAATTTGCTTTCATAGTGTAATGGAGTATTTGGGAAATTACCATATTTCAAAAGATGAGGCCAATCTGTGTGTGTGTGTGTGAGAGAGAGAGACGTACTGCGTTCAGTGATAGCGTTGCGTGTATCCTGGTTGCTGGTTTTGTTTTTCAGGTTCTGGGCTGCTGTGACCTGTCTCTCCAGGAGGGGGCGCCGCTGATCCAGCTCCTGCAGAGATGACTGAAAACACATAATAAATATTTATAAATCATTGGTTTATTAATATATTAATTAGTGCACTGTAGCGGTAAGAATGACTCACAAATGCATACTGCATACGTTACTCTCTTAATTTAAACTTTAATTGGAATATAAATCAGTGCACAGGAAATGTTATTCTCATTATGTACACAAACTGATAAATCTGTTGTTCCACGTTTGCTACGACAACCTTTTCCCAGCTTTACACTCATGTGGCCCACCGAACCACAGCAGTTCCCTCAGTGTTTGTTGTGCTGTAAATGTAGTTAACAGTGATGATGACCTTCAGTCTGCCGATGTTGTCGTTGATGTCGTCCAGGTCGGCCACCACCACTCGCTTGTTCTGCACCATGTTATCCAGCATGGTCAGCCAGTCGGTGAGCTCAGCCCAGGACTTGTTGAACTGAGCCAGGGCAGCAGATTCGGGCAGGGAGCTTCCTGTCAGAGTTTCATCTGGGACACACACACACACAAACATCATGTTATTCTTGTCCGGTTATAGACTTGGACCTCCCTGTTAGCTCAGAGTGCAGAGAGTTAGCTGCTAGCATGTAGCAAACTGAGCCTGGGCAGAGCCAGGATCTTAATACAGTGGTGAATTATTTTACACATAAACTTGATGATAAAGCACTAGTTTCAGGTCATGTCTTCTTCTTTTTTATTTAACAACTTCAATAAATATTTTTCTGCCTTTTCTGTTAAAAAAACTATCATCAAATATGTATTATATGGAACCACTGGAGGGGCCACACTTTTGTAACCAGACTTAATCTAACCTCAGTTGTAGACCTAATTTTAATCCTCAAAAATCCCCTAAAGTTGCATGATCAAGGTGAGGGCTGGCTAAAATATCTATACTACCCAAAATATCACTATTTCCTGCACTGATAGAGGAAAATAAAGTCTTACTGGCTTTTTTGGCTACGAGCAGAGCAGCCATTCTCTCCTTATGCTGCCGCACCAGTTCCAGGATCACAGTCCAGTCTTCTCTCAGCTTGATATACTTCACCTGTCACCACACACATACAAACACACGAAGTCAGAGACACTGTTGACAAATGCAGTCATTTTGATCAGGCTTTTATTTTGATACAGCAAGTTGAGGTGGAGAAAAGCGCAGCAAAACTTTTTCAAGTCAAAAATGCTTCAGTGTCTTTGATCTTCAAAAGATGTAATGTTCTCTGTCATACATTAATAGGGTATATAATATGGATTTGGTGAAATGTTTGAAGCAGAACCAGTGGTGAGATGAAAGAGAAAAGTGTTTTATTTATTTTAATCCAGAGGAAGGCAGCAGGGGAGCATATTTAACACTGAAAATGTCTTTTTTTTGTCAGAAAACAAAAAGAAAACATACTTCCACAACACAGAGTTGACAGCATATGAAAAAGAGTATATACCACAACAGTGCTGTTGGTTTCTTTCAACAGAGACAAATCACTGACACAGTGTTTGATTTCCTCACCTTGTCTGTTTGGCTGGGAGGACTGTCCTTGAACAGCTGATCGGCTCGCTCCAAAACAAACTCCACTTCTGGCTGCTTGACTTGCACTTCCTCAATGAGCTGGAGAAACAAGCAGAAATTGTGAAATTCTGTATCTCAAAATTGGGCATTACATGAAGGTATATGTGAGAAAACAGCAGAAAAAAAAACACTGTATGTGTGTGTGTGTGTGTGTGTGTGTGTGTGTGTGTGTGTCCTACCCTGGGTGGTGGCTCCTCGGGGCTCTGCTCCACCAGCTTGGTTCTGGTGTTGGACGCCCAGGCTGACAGGTCGTCCAGCTGACCCTGAAGCTTCTCTAGCTCCCTCAGCAGACCCTCGATCTCCAGCTGACGTTCAGGGAGAGCCTTGGACACCTAAACAAAGACAGACTGTGACTTATTCAGGTACATAACACAATTTAGAATCACATGAAGGAGTCACAGTCAGGATATTTCTACTGCTATAATTCAGATGAAGGACTTGCACCTGAAATGTCACATGGTGGTACAGGAATGAATGATCATGGGAGCATTGACTAGTGTGCAGACTCTGTTTTTCTTTTTTTGACAAGTACTTCTGTCCAGCACCTTATATCTATCATGTTTGGATGTGTGTTTTTGGTAAACTTTTTGCAATTCAGATTTATCACAGACTACAACTACAGATTACAGCAATTAGCTCCAATAATAAACAAAAGAAATGCTTGCTGCACTGAGAATTTCAAGAAAAATATCAAAAATGCTAATACAATAGCTACTTCAGCTTTAAGCAAGATTTTCCATCTGTCTTTCAGGACTATTTACTCTTGTTCACTCTGTTACTGTTATTACTTATCTTAATATTTCATCCACTAGGATGGAGCATTCAGTTTTTTAGCATTTTGGCTCCTTTCTGCTCACCCAGCTAGAAGAAATGACACCACTTTTATGTGTATAAACAGTAGCCCTCGATACCTAGAGCTCCATCAGCAGCCATGACTGCTCATTACCTTTATCAGTAGAGAACATCATGATGTACGTGGTGTGATTTTACAGCCTGGTGCAGCTTTGTTCTGATGGGTAAAGATGAATGTGTGTTTACAAAACGCTGCCGTGCTGTTAGCTGTGGTGTTCACAGTGGCGGCTGCTGACCTGAGCCCAGCGACTGTTGATGATCCTGATGTCTTTCTGTCTGTCAGCAGGAAGTGTTATCTGTTTCTGTCTCGAGTTCAGATCCTCCATCGCCGCCTTCTTGGCAGGAAGCTCCTCCACATGTGCCTGACACACACACACACACACATTACAAGAGATACAGGCTGAATTTAATAAGAAATTACTTCAGCAGCTCAATATATGACACAAGCTCTTTCAATCAAATTATGTAAACACGCACACACAAATACACACACATACACTTACAATAAAGTATTTTCAAGGTTGAATTTCAGAATGAAACATTAGAGCATCTCATTGGAAATCATAATGCCCTCAATTAAATTAAACAGACCAACACAAACACATGTAAGCACATGCAATTTGTTACTTCTCAAATAATAAAGAACTCATTTACGCTATGAGAGCAGCTGAATTAAATTAAAACGCCCACACAGAGCTCAGTATCTCATTGTAACTGCTGTGTTGTGTCTTGATGGTACCTGGACTTTGCCCAGAGTGTCTCTGATGTGCTGTGGCTCTGCAGGCTGCAGAGGGATGGCAAGGACGCCCTCCGCTTTGTCCAACCAGCCCAGCATCGAGCCCATGTTCTCCTGCAGCTCTGCAGCCGCTGTACGTGCCTCTGCAGACCTGCAAAATCAGGGGTTGGAATAAAAGCAAAACTTTAAATTCCACATGGACTCTAAAGTCAAAGAAAACCTTGAGAAATATACTTTTATGTATCCGCCTCCTCATCTCATTATCACTGCCTCTGTTGCTGCAAAAATAACATTAAATTATAAAAACTTCGACCTCAAGGTTACAAAACAATGTTTTGGTAAGAAACACTGATTATAAACAGAACTTTCTTGGTTTACAAGAAGATTACAAGATTTACGTGTGTCCTGGGTGATCTGATCACAAATGGACAGCTCAGAGTATGCAAGTTCACATCTGGCATTACAACGCATTTCCAGATTTGTCTTGAGTGACCATTTGTGATCGGCGCCCACTTTCCTGCTCTCTATGCAAACGCAAGGCTATTGTCCACTGTTGTCCATTTGGCTGTTCAATATGAAGATTTGTTCCTTTTTTTTTGGTTCAATGCCATACTTAAATTCTATATCAGCCTACAATGAGCCTTTCACCTTCGCCGTCAGCAGCCAGGTAGAGATGCTCTGTGGTGCGCTGAGGTTTATACCTGAACTATGAGCAGGATGGTGCTTTACTTTCACTTTTTCTGATTGTGTTGAAATCTGATCTTTTCACATCACAGACGATGAAGAAAGGCATTAATAACAGAGTCACAGACAGAGAGTAAATGTGTGTTGGAATGCAACTAACGATTATTTTCGTAATCAATTAATCTGTTGATTATTTCTCGATTAATCGATGAGTTCTTTGGTTTATAAAATGTCAGAAAATGGTGAAAATGTTGATTGTCATTTCCCAAAACCCAAGGTGCCATCCTCAAATGGACACATGTTAATATCCTGGGTCTGTCCTGGGTGATCCGCGGTTTGTTCAGGGTCTATTTGATGCACATTAGTATGGCTGGACAGCTAAAGATGAAACTTACATAAAGTCGAGCCTATTTCAAATGTAACGTGAATTATGTTCTTTGATTTAGCATTTTGACCACTTAAAATCTGTTGTTTTGGTGCCATTAAAATTCCCGTGTTAACACGTGCTGAGAACCCTGCAGACATATTTTCGTCCATTGACAAATTAAACGACAAAAAATCCATAAAAAATTACTTTAAGGGACATTTTAAAGTAAGACAAACGTGGATTATCCATGACCTGCACGCACGCACGCACACACACAAACACAAACACACACCTCCTCTTGTGCTCATTGAGCTGCTGGCAGATGTCAGCCCAGCGAGTGTTGAGTAATTTAAGCTGCGTTCGGAGCCGCGAGGCATCATCTGGTGTGCTCAAGTGGCTGATGTCCTCTCCTGCAGTGTTCACTCTGCCCAACACCACTTCCTGGATAGGTATGGCCTCCGTCAGGTCCTGCGCACACACACACGGAGGATGTTCAGTTTTTCCATTGTTTGGTTTGTGTGTTTACACGGTAGGACTCACCTGCACTATGGAGACAGAAAACTTGGTCTGCACTACTCAAGTTTAAATATTTATCTTAAAGCTTTAGATTTAAGGTGAGGATTATGGGTTAAGAGTCAGACTAATGTTATTCAAACAAACCTCACAGTCGAATGCTTCTTATTGCCTTTGGTACATCATGAAACAACTATATCTTAAAATATCCCCAATTAATATTTTCTTTACTCCTGAAAAGCTTCAGTTTAATCAAAATGTTTGGTGTGGAAGCCAGAGATAATTTGAGAAGGCAAATACTGAACCTCTTAATTAATTAATTAGCCACCCCAAGCCATCAAAAAAAATAAATAAGGCTTTTTAATGGTATAAATGACTAAATTATTATTATTTTTTGCTTGTTTAAACACTGCAAAGAAAACACTGAAATACATTAATGCATTACAATTAATTTGTTTATCTACAATTAAGGGATACAAATCCTCACTTAAAATGACTTAATTTTATTATAACTTAAGAGCAAATTAATGGAATTTTAGTGAACCAGTGTCAAGGTGGTGGGAAATAGTCTCCATGAATGTTATATTTAAAGGAATAGTTCTGGGACTTTATTCACTTTTTTTTTGCCAAAATTTAGATGAGAAGATTGAAACCATTCTCTTATTTGTCTGTTAAGCGTGAGGCAGTTAGCTTAGCTTAGCATAAAGACTAGAAACTGAGGGAAACAGCTAGCCTGGCAATCTCCAAAGCTTAGAGATGATTTGACCTCTACTGTTTGTTAAATACTTACACATAAAGACGGATGAAACCTAAAACGTGTTCAGAACTTTTTTCCTGACCTGGCCAATAGTTAAGCTAAGCTACCAAACAAAATGTCACAATATGCTTTTAAACGCATTAAGAACTGGGAAGAAATGAAGAAAGAAAAAAAGAAGAAAAGAACAAAATGATTGTTTTTTATGTGAAGCGAACATTTAAAGTTGGTGAAAGTCTAAACAAAGTCCATACAACGTCCCCACAAGTGTATCAGTACCAATTCTTTCAATATGTCTCAGTGTCTGTGTGTGTGTGTGTGTTTGGGGGATCAGGATTGGTTGCGGTTCAGGTGGCAGCTTGTGATTTCAGGTGCCAGATGGTCCTCTGTCTCCATCCAGACCCTCTCTCGTTCTAACACACTCACACACACACAGTTGGCACTTGAGTGGCACTTGGACACTTCATCCCTGTCTGTGCAGGTGGACACCAAGAGCTGATCACAGCAGCCCAAAGTGGACTGGGCATGTCTGATGATGCAACACACACACACGCACACACACATATAACAGTGCTTCATATGCAGGGTAGAGCGCATCGGTTTAACCGCAGCAACTGAAGCTAAAAGTCACCTCAGCGAGACGTGTGTGAAAACAAGCCTTCATACGTCTCTCCTCTGTGAAAATGACTCCTTGTACATTATTTAATCTAAATCTGGGCGATGTTAAAGCACGCTGTTCAACACTTGTATGAAATTGCTTCTCATAATCCTTCAATTTCAGTTTTTTGGGGTTGATGTAACATTGAAATGTCAAAATTGATGACATAATATTGTTACATAAGGCCTAAAAAAGGAAAGTGCTCTGTTTGTATCGAGGCTGACTGCACTGTCAGACACTCACTGGCTTTTCCTCCTGACAACTGCCATCTGCGTGCCAGCATGTGTGTGTGTGTGTGTGTATGAGTGTGTTACTGACTTGAGATGGGCACAAGAAACTCACGACTACACACAGACATTTACACAGTCATGTTGTTATGTTATGTTTGGAAAGTTGTGTCATGTCTTTTTTTGGCATTTTATGTGTCACTATGTTATGACATTTTACTTAAGTAATTCTTTGTGTAAATTGTGCTTGATGGAATAGTTTCAATTGATAAAATCAACACTTTTTCTCCATTAGATGTGGATACACTCACTGCACTACTTTTCACCTGTTATTTTACATAGACATCACTCAGGTTCCAACCATAAGATGGCAAATATGTAAATTGTCTTTTCTTCCCCCACAGGAGAAAAAAAAAGAGCAAAACAAAAGAAAAGCAGGAGATCACAGGTGTCTCAGGTTTCTCCTTGACAACCGTATGGAGCAACAAGACTTTAATTTGACATCTGAGACAAATGTAAGATCTCAGTTAGATCTCCCTGATATCTCAAGAGTTAAATATTTAAGATTCATTTAAGATCAATACAGATTGAAGCTAATTTATGTCTGGGAGACACAGGCGAGACAAAGGCGGGTTGTCCTGATACATATTTAACTCATCATCGAACAGAGAGATGATAATGTGATGTTTCACAACAAACAGACCACAAATGAATTGTGATGACACATCTCGATGTCATGTGTGCCAGATCATGTCATCACATGTCACATCTCGTTAGGTCATTTCATGTGCTGCTTCATCATACTGTGACGGGGAATTCGTCTCTTTATGTGACATGTAGCATCAGTTTGAGCGGAAAACGAAGAAAAACAAAGATGAAAGCGCCGACAGAAGCGGTTCGGACTCATGCGCCTTGCTCAAGGGCACTTCAGCAGCGTTAGTGGACGCTGGAGATGAAGTATGACTCATGCACGACTGGAATACACTCAGCAGGTTTCTGGGTACAATCAGCCATGTGTGTGAAAACCTGTTTTTGTATTTGTACAAAGATGCTTGTGTCTCTGCTCATGTGTGTGTGTGTGTGTGTGTTACCCTGAGGTGCTGTCTGTGTGCTGCTGGCTCACTCTCAGCCAGTTTCAAAGTACTCTCAGCGTCGCTCAGCCACTCCTCCAGCGCCTTCTGATCCGAAACAAGCTTCTGCCACTTGGAGTTGCAGTCCTGCCAACGCCTTGATGTGAACACACACACAGATTTTCAGTCAAATGCGTGCACAAAATGAGTCGATATTCATGCAGTCCACCCTGTCTCTCCCTCCTCACTTCAGTCTGTCCTGGTAGAGTTTGTTCAGTTTGTTCCAGTTGGTGTTGAGGAGCGTGGCGGTCTCTTGGATCCTCTGGCCCTCCAGAGGCCGAGCCCCAGACACCATCTCCTCCCTGCGGGCCAGCGCTCCCTCCACAGGGCCTCGCAGCTTGTCGATGATCGCTTTTACCTCCTGTGAGTTATCGTGGGAGCAGAGGACACAGAGAGGGACGTGTATCATGCAACTTTATGCAACTAATGTTTTCCATCTGAACTCATAGACATGGCCACCAATTTAAAGTGACGAAAAGAAGCAGATCACGTGATTTGTTAGAAATAAAAAAAAAGATCTTTGTTAAAATGGAATATTTATGTATGCAGTAATAAAATGACAAAAATGTTATTATAACAATAAAATGTAACACAAGAAAAAATAATTGCAACAAGAAACTGAAAAAATATTTTTTTGTCATGGGGGCCGTAAAACATTAGAATTTACAAAGCATTTCATTAAACCAAGAATATTTCCTCATTACAAGGAAACAAGCTCATATTTTTTGTCACGGTGACAGAAATATGCTGGTGTACTTTTGTAATATCTTAGGAGGAGATATTTTATGAACAAAATATAAAAAAAACAATATTTTTGCCAAATGGGTATCATTTGTACATATTTCAGAGAGAAAAGTACCAACTGCTTTGAAGTGCTTGTTGATGATATCATTTGCTGAGACATATAGTGTGTGTCTGTCGGACAGAAACACTAAAGCAGTGCTGACCTTCAGGCAGTGCTCTTGCTGAGGCAGGTTATAATAAGCTGCAGGCCAGTATTCAGGAGAGTTCAGCTTGAAGTCCGTCTCTGACACCGAACGCAGCAACGCCTGCAGCTCTGTTAGGTAGTCCTGCACACCCACACACACACAGAGGAAGGCGTAGGCACAACACAGTCATGTTCACAAACACACAAAGTAGAGAAGTAGATCAGAAAAAGACAAAAATATTACGACTTTATAGAAAAAAAATAAATGTAATATATCATGCTTGTTAATTTTTCTAATCAGGCAACATAAAGGGTTGCTTTAAAGGGAAAAAAAAATCTTTTCCACCGACTAAATAACTGGAGCCTCAGTTATTAAAGTTCATTGGCCATCTAGTAATTTTAGACTGGGTTGCACCAACAAAGATTCATTTAATCTAAGATTAGTTTGCGTCAGAGTTTAGCAAGGTTAGGTTTACAATGATTTAAAATAAAGCTGAGCTCTGTTGCACAATTGAAAACTCATCTCAGTTTAGTAAATCCAAGTTTAACGATGTAGACAAAAATTAAATAGTTTAAACAATATGGAGATGCTTGCTTACCCAAATAAATAAGTTGTTTGCAATCTCGCTAAAAAGTTGGTCAGACAAGTTAACCTACTCATGATGGCTCAATTATTTTTGCTTAATTCATCTCAAAGAAGCAGCTATTTTAAAAGTCAAACCTCTTCCACTGTAGGTTTAAAGCTAATATTGGATCATAGCGTAAAGCGTCAGCACAACAGAATTGAATTTAATCTCAGTTTAGAGTAAAAACTTAACTGAGATTTAGAGAGAGGTTTAAATTCAAGTTCAAAAGTTTAGTGCAACATAATTTAAAGACCATGAATTCATCTGGTTTGAAAATGAATCCTTGTTGGTGTAAGCCAGCCTAAAAAATGTACCTAAAAACATAAATTAGATCTATATAAGACATATATTTTCTATGAAGAGAAAAGTCAACTTTTTGCAGTGTATAATACAAAACATGTAAAAGCATTTAAATTACTTATTGTGGATGAATTTTGGAGGATGAATTCTAAACTTTGATAAATGAAGCCCCAGATCTTTTCAAGGCTGTCAGATACCATGTGATCTTTCACAGTGTCTAGAAAACTCTTCAAACACAATCCCAGTCCCTATTGTACATCATGATCATGCTCAAACTTGTGTCAGCTCACTTTTAATTTATTTGATTGTGACTCAACTCTTGAAGCGCCAATTGAGAATGAATTTTACATTTCCCCTGACCGTGATGCACAATACTCGAACCGAGCACGGCAAATGAAGCCGCCTCTGCCGCTGAGGCTCGTCTCCACGGTGCAGCAGAGAGATACTGGGATATTACCACACGGCTCTGTTCATTTCACCTCATTGTTATGCTCCTGTCACCTGTGCAATCGCTTCACCCGTTAAATGACACTTTTTAATTAACCTCAAATAAAAAACACACACATTAGCATTATTAGCAGCCTTACAGAAAGTTAATGATTGCTGCTGGCCTTAAGTTAATAAGTCAGCTCTGGCTTTGCCTGGTGTGACAGTAATAACGTCTGTGACAGGAGTGGGATGGAGGGCACAAGCTGATTCACTCACCAGCTAATGGACTGAATATCTTTTTCAGGGATTAAACTGTTCAATCTGGTGGCTGCCTACTTCTTTGGCAGGGAAGTATCATACATTTGCTACTTCTGAATCATTAAAAGGATACTTCTGCAATTTAGCAATACACTTCCAGAAAGTTTGGGGGGCTCACAAAAGACAGAATGATCAAAATTGGAGCAGCAGAGGCTGAGTAATTTTGACTTTTGGTTTCTAGTATGTATCAGGGTACATGGGAGAAGTTAGCCTTCAAATCTTTCTGCCAGAAAGGGCTTTTTAACAGGTGGGTAACAGTCTATAACCAAACCAAACCATGATTTTTCTGAAAAATAAACAAAGTTTTGTTTTAGTTTTGTTGCTTAAACCTGATCAAACTGCGTTGGAAAAAGAAAATAAGAAGAAGCAACAAACTGAAGATAATAAGTGACTGAAGTCTAAAAATAATAAGTCAACAATTAGCTTTGTACAGGAGACCTCAAGCCACAGGAGAAATCCTTCATCCACCACAGCCTTCTCATGATATGGACTTCGCACTCTCTCCAGAGCTCTCAGGTTTTCTGACTGAACAATTTCTGGCAAAAAGTCCTGAAGCTGAACTTCTGCGATATGCATGTGGCAAGTTTTCTTCCCCCTAAACCTATCCAAGAAGGGCTTTCTGGCAAAAGCTCAGCCCGTTACTGTGCAGAAATTAGATTTAGCTCCCAGGTTAGAGTCTCACTTTCTGGCCCCAGTGGTTATTCTAGTCTTTGTCTAGTCTGACAGATTTTTAGTTCCTGCCAGTAAACACAGATCCCTTTCCAGCATCTTAAAACTGAATCAATGTAGGTGTGCAGTTTTTTAAGTTGCCTGATGTCGTCACTCTTCCTGATCCAAAGATTTTTTTTGTACATTCAAGGCTTGAATGTGGGTGACTGCAGACCAAACAAAGCTTAAGTCAGGAAAGAATGCCCACATTCCCCTTTGTTGTGCTTTTTGTTAAATTTGTTAAAACCCTGACGACATCACTATGACTTAATCAGATATGTTTTCTCACACTTGACGAACCTCTTCAAGACCCAGAGATGACATTTTACGTCTGTTTTCACAGACTCAATAATACTTATGGTGAGTAAATTGACATGTAAAATTGGTGGAGTGCCCCTTTAACTGAATTTTGCACTGCAGTACAGTCGTTAGAGAAAGTTTCCTCCACCATCTGACACATGTAGGTGTGTTATGAAGTGAAATGGAGCGGCCAGGGTTTTGAATGTCCCAGTTTCTCTGCTCACTGCTCACACTGTCTGCAGCAGGCACAATGCTAATCATTGTGCCTGCTGCAGACAGAGAGCTCTGACATACTGGGTTTCAATGAGGTAAAGAAATGAGAAACATATACCTGTACATACTCTCACAAGGCAACCGTGTCTCTGACAAAATATGTTCACTTGTAGCACATATACAGTTTTTGGGGTGGGAAACATAATGGTGCAGAGATTAAAGGAAAAGCTCAACATTTAGCTGAGAGTTAAACTAAGTGGCTGCAGCTTCATATGTAGTCGACAGACTTGAGAGTGGTCTCGACTATTTCACCCAAGTCTCAACAATAAAAGTAAATAAGCATATGTCATCAAAATGTTGAACTATTCCTTTAACTTCTATATTGTGCCTACAAAATATTCGGTGTCAACATACTGCTGCTATCATTGTTTTGTCCACTACATCCCAAGTTTCCATGGTCAAAATTGAACTTTAACATTTTTAAACCAACGTGGCAAAACAATCCAGTAAGCGCTCAGAAAAATGGAAATTTATGTATCTTCAGTTAGATGATAACATTCGCATCGATCATGTGATGTGATCAAAAACTCAAGAACTGCTACTGAAGGATCTTGTAGTGATACTGTTTTTATCAGCTGGTTAAAGGACAGGTTAGTCTGTCTTAAAACAGCTCTCACATGCATACAAGTGGTAATTACAGGATGATGACACATTTCCAAATATACCATATGGTTAAAATGTACTGATGAGAGTAAGGGTGCGTTTTATTGCTTGTGAATTCAGTGTTTAATTTGAAAAAAGGTAAAAATGTCAATGTTTTTTCAAAAGTTACATCACCTCACTTTTAAGTAAAAAATCTGAATACTTCTTTTACCACAATTTTCTTCCAAAGTTACAGACTTTTTTTTTCTCTTTTTTTTAAAGCACGAAATGTCATCTTTTTGTTGTGTTCCCTCCAGCGAGGACACAGTGTCTGGGACACAACACAAAGGCAGAATTTGGCAGCGGCTTTTGAAGATATCTTCTTAATTTGTTAAAGTCAGAGAGAGAACAAAGACTGTAGATTTTGTCTCATATCTCCGAGGAGGAATGATTACAGTGACAAATGTACATATGGTGGTGCGAATACTGTTATATAAACACGTGAACTTGTCCTTTAAGGTCTGGTTAAATAATAATAATAAGTAATAAAAATGTCATTTTTAAGAGTGAGAGTTGCACAGGTGGGGATGATTTAGGACTTAATTCACTCATACAACCCAGTGTGACAGACTCAACCATTTTATACATCACAATAATTTATGCAATATCTGCTCCGACACACATAAACCCACCTGCTCACACATTTAATTTTTCATTTGGAGACTTATTGACATTGTGTACATGTGTTTGTGATTTTAATGTGTGCTACTGAGCGTTGAGATGAGAGCAGAGCAGATCTAAAAGATGAGAGGGGGAGTGTCTCATACAAGACATCCTCAGAATTGAAAAAACAAAAGTTGCCAATGAAACACTAACACAGCTTGTTACTGTGCAGAAATTAGATTTAGCTCCCAGGTTAGAGTCTCACTTTCTGGCCCCAGTGGTTATTCTAGTCTTGTTTTAGATGTCTTTGTCTAGACTGACAGATCTTTAGTTCCTGCCAGTAAACACAGATCCCTTTCCAGCATCTTAAAACTGAATCGGTGTAGGCGTGCAGTTTTTTAAGTTGCCCGATGTCGTCACTCTTCCAGATCCAAAGACTATTTTTTATAGTTTCAAAGCTTGAATTTGTGACTGCATCCCAAAAAAGTTTGAGGCAGGTAGGAATAGAAGATAGCTCCCACTCTCATGACCTGGTCTACTCTCGTCTTTCTTCTGGACGACTTGGACTGAATACACATCTGCACTGTGTTTGTTTGAATCAAAACAACTGTAAGAGGCAGCAGCATCCTAATATACACACAAAGCCGTCGCAGTGTCTGATTTTACAGTATGCTGCGTGTCTGATTCACTGCTGCTCAGGCACCGAGAGGAGATGAGGAACATGAGTAAGGGCTCTATTTCGGTGCTGGCGTGCAGCTAGGTGTGGCGAGGTGGCATTTTCCTTGGCTGCACTCGGGCTTTTCCTGCGTCTGAGTCAGCTTAGTATTTTGGTAACTGCTGGCAATCACGCTGCACACTACGCACCTGTGTCGTGATCGTTTTCTCACTTATTTGGAACTAAAGTTTATATTCTTCCATGTAAAAGTGTCAAATCTGAAACTAAAATACAACAAACAAACCACAAGTCATGAGCGGTGACACGACTGTCCAAATCCATGATTTGATTTGACTTGCGATATCGGGACAGCCCCCTTTTAGGGACAGTGGCCTTGTGGGTCGCCTGAACCTTAATATGTAATGTAGACTTGCAGGTTTCTTGTGGGAAGTGAATCTCTTCTACTGCCAGCACTTTGCAGCACGCACAGAAAAGTACTTTATGCTATAAGGGGAAGCCAAGTTACCTTTGTCAGGTGAAATGTGCCGAGATAAGCTTCATAAAAAATAAAAAAATACCGGAAGAATCACCAATCATGCTTTTAATTTTGATTACTGAAACTGAAAACTCATTTTGATCGATTTTCAATTTAGAATTGACATTGTGACACAATTTTTAACGTTCCTCTCCACTAAAAAATGTGTTGTGCTTCTTGTTACTTCACTTGAATGTTTGAGCTTCTCTGCTGTCTGCGCTGACTTTGTTTTCATAATCATCCGCTGAAGGAGGAGAGTTTCTATGAGCTCACCTTAAATCTCAGTTTCATTTGTGGCATCACAACTACTTGTTTGGAAGCAAACAACGTGACACTTGAAACCTCTGGTTCACGTACAAATTGGATTAAATAATGTGGTGGGCATGACCTTTAATGTATGATAATATATTCTTTCTGACCCCATCCCATACCCTAATGTGGCAGTGGAGCTTGGCCACCAAATTACCAAAAGTGCATTTGGCATTAGACAGAGTGAACCTGACTGTGATCTGTGCTGTGCTGCCGACAAAACTAGAACCCTAAATGTGAGCTTTTTTGTCCAACCAACAGCAGCTGGAACCAGCAAATGTTTGGCCTTTTTATTGCAGCTCTATTCAAGTTTTACCACTTTTGCACAACCAACACGAGGTTGACAATGAGTCAGCTTCTCTTTGGATCTAATCTTAAAATGATTACCTGGATTCCCCTCAAAATCTGACTCAAAATCTTCAGGATATTTTGCACATTCGGTATATTTTGCTCTAATTGCAACAGCAAACGCAGGATAATCATTTGCACATTATTCAGAGGTTGTCAATCTGATATGATCGCTGTCCTCCATTCCATTAAAAAAATATCAATATCATATTTTATAAGGAGATTTTCTCTCTGCTTGTGCTACAGAGAGATCAGAGGTCGGCCTCCACAACACTGCCGGAGCTAGTTTAGGAATAGAGTGATTAGTTCAAGGACACTTAGTTTTGTGCTCATAACACAATCTGCCATAATAGACAGGAGAACAAATGAAGTTCTTGTGTGTTACGTAACTTTTGGTGCTGTTGTCTGAAGTTGAACCCGGCCTGTGATTACAGAGTACACACACTCGCTTTGAGAGTATGGAAAATGAAGTGCACCAATTACTGCTTAAGAGTTCTTGAGCAATGCACTGAAGTGTCTAAACAGCTTGAGCGGAGCAGCTCGGAGGCCTGGGCAGCTCCCAGGTTCACTGCACCACACTGAGGCAGAGCGAGTGTGTTCAGGCCAAAAGAAAATGCCACTAAACATGTGCTTCAGAGTCCCTCTCAGTACGCCAGGAGAAACGCAGAAATCTGGCAGTTCAGATGTGTATTCGACCAACAGTTGATACCATGTGGTGTCAAGTGCATGTGGTTGGTTCATGTGATTGGTTGACAGGGTACATACATCTTCAGTGATTGGCAGATCAGGGAACTGCGAGGGGTGTAATGTGATTGGTTGGCAGAGGAGGGGCATGCAGTGACACAGAGCCAGACAGAGCAACCAATGAGATTCAGACATGTGAGCGAGATTCACATGTACACATAAGACATGTAAATGAGAATGCAGCAAAGAAAAACAAAAAAAGCAACTCAGATTTTTATTTCTGAGGGAACAACCTAATTCTGATTTAGATTTAAAGTAACTTTTGACCTAAACTAAGACCCAGTGTGGGCTAACTTTACTCAAAAATTAAGGTATAATATTTTATTTCAATAACACACTGAAATCAGGTCACTTAAATTGAAACAACGCTGTGTTCTTTAGGGTTCTAATGGTTAGAGCGTCATATTATCTTACAGGATGAGTCTCATTGTCAACAAATGCCATGTGCAGACCCAAACCAACAATGCATGGTTCCTACTAACAAGCATTGTGTGTGTATCTGAAACAGGATATATCTTATTCCTCTGGGACACACACTGTCCTGCTGCCAGAAATATTCACTAGAGCACCGACTATTTCCTCTTGCTTGAGTAATGGTGGCTTAAAACTACAGTGAGCAGCTGTATTAGGACATTACTGTACCCATGACTATACATTTGTGAGACATTTTTAAAGACTTATGTATTCATAGAGAAGCAATGAGAGGTATAAAGTAGAGAAGTCAGAGAAAGACATTATTGGTTTTGTTCTTTTGTGGATTTTGTTGACAATAAGACAGCAGACATATCTTTTTATGGATAAATGTCTTTTTTAACTCACTTAATTCCACTGCTTTCTTGCCAATAGTTAGATGAGAAGATTGATACCACTCTTATGTTAACTAGCGACATAATTAGCAGCATAGTTAAATAACTATGTTGCTAATGAGCATCATAGTTAGTTAAGTATGTTGCTGCCTAGCAACATAATTAGTACCATAGTTAGCTAAACATGTTGCTAGCAGGAAGCTCTAGCATTTTTAAAACATCAAGCATGGTTTGCTTTTCCCCCTACTGTGGTTACACTAAGCTAAGTTAACCACCTGCTGGCTGTAGCTTCCTATTTAACGTACAGACATGAGTTTGGTATCAATCTTCTCGTCAAACTCTCGGCAAGAAAGCAAACAGGTGTTTTTTTTCCTGAAAAGGATCTACAGGCATGTTAGTACCATCTCAGAAATTAACAACAAATTGTTGGCTGATGACGCCATGTTTGTTTTTCGTTTAACTGTGAGGTATAAACTGTATTTTAAGTAAGTCTGAACTAATTACAACCAAAATTGGCCATTATTCTGTGGATTTAGGATCCTTTAACTGAAAGGAAACACTGCTGCTAGAACAAACTTTGAAGAGGATTCAGTCTGGATAGTTGTTATTAGAAGCTTTTCAAGCTAATTTCATGCTAACAGTTAGTGAAAACAATTGTTGAATCCACTTGAAGAGACTCACACACTGTATTTTAAATGTTTCGAGATTAGGGAGTAGTATTATGTAGACATATTAGTATTAGTATTGTATTGTCTGTTAGTATTGTAGATATAAAAGTCGTGCCTACTGAAACTCACACATTGTCTTTTGAAGGGTATGAACTTGCCCTCCACCTCAACCCAGCGGTTGTTGAGCTGGAGTTGGCGGGGCTCCACTAGATTGGCGGCTCCAGCTTCTGAGAGCTGATTGGCTAAGCCCTGCACCTCCTTAAGCTCCTCCTTCTTCTTGTCGAACTCTGAGCCAATTTCCTATTGGACGAAATCAACCAGGAGGTCACTCGCTATTGGCTGAGCCCGGGGAGTGGGGTAAGCACAGAGAGGCATGTGGATGTACTTGAATAATACACATTCACTCACACACACACTGTGACAGTTAATACATAATTAAAATAATAATAAAACACACTCGTTTGCTTACTCGCACACACCCCAACAAAGACACAACACATTAATAAAAGGGATAAGATATCATGTTTGTCAGTGTCAAACATACATAAGGAACTCATTGTATATTGATTAAATGTGTCTCTATTTAAACAATATATAAAATAAGAAAGTGATGCTATAATTAGGAGGCGCACACTGCCTTCAGACTTTATTTACATTGAGAAGGAGTACAATCACTGGCCATTTAAATAAGTGCAGTGTGTGAAGTGGGGAGTGTTGGCGGTGAAAAGAAGCAGAGACAGAAGGACAGATAGATGATGAGAGGACAGACAGACAGACAGACAGACAGGCAGTGAGGATTCTCAGTTGCGGCAATGACAGGTGAGTCTGAGGCGATTGAGTCAGACGTCCGCTTAGCGAAATGTCATAGTGATCATCTGAAAGTGAAAGACACACACACAGAGTCAGGAGGGCGGGGGCAGAAAAAACAGGTGGAGTCCAGGGCTTCTCCGTCAAACCTTTTCCACATCGGCACATTTTAAAATGGACTTGAAAGGTGCTGCACCTGGATGTAGCATTAACATCAGCATGAGCATCACTGTCAAGTTAATGTGGATACCTTATGGAGGACCATAATTTAAAAGTAGAAAATAAGAATTATATTTAATAAAACAAAGCTTGAAGTTAACAGATGTTTGATAAAATGTGTTTAAAACAATAAAACCAACTGCAGATAAGTTTTTTCAACTTCTGTTCAAGTTTTGCACTGTGAATTGATGAAACTCAGTGGTGCGCACAATAAAATAAAGTATGCAGGTAGGCATCTGCTGTTATAAGCTATAATAAATAATAATTACACTACTGTCTCACATATAATTTGGTAATGATTTATTGATGTTAAAATGCTACACACAGCACAGTTTAATTAGCCGCTTTCCAACTGTGGGTCCACCACAGAAAAATCCCAGATAAAAGCTGCAGTGCTCTACTGGGGACAAGAATTGATCTGCAATTATTTCTCTAAATAGGTATGAGGATGATTTCCTGGAATGATTATTCCCAGGTGAATAAACTTGCAAAAGCCTTGACACCAACCCTTTGTCCAAAAGTTTGAGAAGAGGAGAAGGAAGAAACAAAGGAAAGAAAAGAGGTTTTTCCACACATGAACCATGAAAATGTAGAAGGAGAGCAGAAAAAAAGACAGAAAAAAGACAGACAGTGTGACACAGAGAGAGCTGAATGATGATGAAACAGAGATAAAAATGTTGGATATCAAGTTCCATGGTAATTTCTTAAACACAGGAGGAAAAAGATAGTATTGATTATGTGTATATGTGTATATGCCTGTATGTGTTTATTTATGTGTGTGTGTGTGTGGTCACCTTGACCCTCTCTCCCTCAGGGGGGTCGGGCAGTTGGTCCACACTGCGTTGGATGTCATCCAGCCAGGCCAGCAGGTCATGTGACTTCCTCCTGTACTGGTACCACTGGGGAGCAATGGCCAACGCCTTCCTGTTCCTCAGCACGCGCAGGTCCTACACACAAACAAATACACACACACACAGGAAGTCTTGTACATCACAGTGACACGCCATAAAAAGTTTCTGCTTTAACTTTGAGACACACGACAGAAATCAAAAAAAGCCTCGGGGTGCTGCCACTGAGACCTGGACCGAGATAAGCTGCAGAAAATGGATTCAATTTATGTCAGGCCCGATGCTAATGTCCCCCACTTATGCACTCGAACACTTTGATGAGCTCTTCAGTTAAGTCTGCCAGAGTTCAAAGCTGTCCCACTGTGAAACTGGCCAGTGTTTCAGGGCTCTCTAGTTCACTCTAACTCTGCAGACTTTTGCTTAAAACTTTTTTTGAAAAAAAAGCGCTGATTTGTTTTCAAGCGGAGAGTGAGATGAAAAAGATCGATACCACTAAGGAATGATTTAAAGCTTCGGAGCTTCATTTGATGCCAGGGTATTCAAACAGCAGAATTAGTATTTGACTATATTTATATATTTTGCCTGCTGGCAGCCTCAGCGTTGCTCTTTTTGCCACAGTTCTGTCGAGCTCGCGCTGAAGTTGAAGCTGATGCTTCTTCCGTCAGATACAACTGCAGCAGTCTCAGTGCAAGCTGGACACACTGCACCGGCAGTCATTGCCACCTGCTTCTTCAGTCTCTCTCGATCCTCAGCCTCTCTGCCAGACTGAGAAACAGCAGCTTCAGCACAAGCTGGATGGAGACTGACAAAACATCTGCAACTTAAGTGACACTGAGGTGGTCAGTGAGGTGGGGAGGAAAAGGAGGCCCATGCACCGTGACTTTTTCTCCCCTGCTGACTCTGGTGTCACTCAGACACCACCCATCCCACCACAATGAAGCTTCTACTGCAGGTTGGAATCCCAAAAGAAGCTATTGTATGATACCTGTCCATTAAATATGAAGCTACAGTTAGCCAGCTTAGCATAGTATAAAGACTGAAATCAGGGTGAAACAGCTAGGCTCTCTTCAAATGTTACTAAATCAACCTCAAAATACATCTAAAGCTCACTAATTAACATATTTTATTTTCTTGTTTAATCCTAATGAAAAGTAGCCAGGCCAGCCAAGCAAAGATCGTAACACAGAAAACTGCTATTTTTACATTTAAGCTAACAAAATACATGCTAACTAGTGAGGACTTTATTACCTTTGGACAGAACCAGGCTGGCTGTTCCCCACTGTTGCTAGTCTTTATATTAAGCTAAGCTAACCTCTCCCGGCTCTAACTTCATGCTTAATGCACAGACATGCGAGTGACATCGATCTTCTCCTCTGACTCAGAAAGAAAGTGAAAAGGTGTATTCCCCTAAATGTCAAACTAAGGAAATAACTCACAATCCTTAGCATTGTGACATTCTAAGAAATAATCAAAAGATGGGATGAGTTGGCAAGATGACATTTTATAGAAGAAACTCACATGTTGCTAACCAGCATTATGTGTAATATTCATCTTTTGGCTGCAGAAGTTCAGGACCCTGCTACTGTTGAGTTGTAAATATCAGACATGTTTGAGATCATTGATCTGAGCAGCAGGACTGGAGCTCTTCTTATCACTGGATAAACTCCCAATTCTAACCAGTCTTCTGGCCATGATTTCCCTTCTGATTCTGTCTTCCAGCTTTAAGTAAGAAAACAAACACTACACTTTCTGGTAATTCTGTTGATGTGTGTGTGTGTGTTACCTTGACAGTGTTGTACTTGCTGTTGAGCTGGTTGTGTTTCAGTCTGATCTGCTCTCTCTTGTCCTGATCTGGGACTCTCTTCTGTAGATTCTCTCCTTTCAACAGTAACTCCTTCACTGCACCTTCTTCACAATCCTACACAACAAACACACATTGTTTAGAAGTGCACGCACAAAAGTGAAAAAAAACCCCGCTGTCATTATCATGTCAGCGTGTCCAAGTGTGTGTAGGAGACCTTGTCTTCCTGGAAGTCCTCCTCCTTGAGGTTTTCCCCCTGTTTGACTTCCTCCTCCAGGAGCTCCAGCCAGATCTGTGCTTCACTGTGGTACTGCTCCAGCTCCTTGGCTGACGCTGCCGTCTGACACACACACACACACACACACACACACACACACACACACATGCGGACAGCAAAGATAAACAGGCACACGAGAAAACGAAGATCATTAGTGGCCGAGAGAAAGTAAATTTAGTCGGAGAGGTTGGAGCAGATTTAGTGAGAGCTTCAAGTAAATTTAGTGTGAGAGCTTTAAGTCTGTTAAGTGAGGGTTTAAAGAACATTTAGCGAGAGAGTTTGAAGTCCATTTAGTGAGACTTTGAAGTAAATTTAGGGAGAGTTTGGAGTAAATTTAGGGAGTTGGGAGAGAGCTTGAAGAAAATTTATGGGGATAGTTGGATTATAGTATTTAGCAGGAAAGATGAAAAAGAGAGTCCATTTAAAGCTGCAGCTACTCAAGTCAAAATAACAAACAACAACTGACAGATTAATTAAATCTTACCAGACTCTGTGGGTGTGTGTTATTGCTCTTCCAAAATAATAGTATTCAGAGGATGTGTGTGAGCGTGTAATCGTCGCATCTTCTTGCTTACCAGTCCAGAGGTGATGCGTTGTGCAATGGTGTCAAATCTCTGGTTGAGCTGCTCCACTTTGGGTCCCACCTGCGCCTGGCAGTTCTCCCCCCTGGTGGACATGAGCTCCTGGGCCAGAGCCCTCACCTCCTCCATCTTCCCCTTCGTCAGCTCCAGCTCTGCACGCAGCACCTGCGGGTGTGGGACACAAAAGCACATAGAGCCAGTCAGAGAAACAGTGTGTCCTGGGGTGAATCTGATGTAAAAGATGGTCAAACGCACGATGTAGCCATGGTTTGTGAGTAAACAGCAAATCCCAAAGCTATTTGTTTCAGAGAGGGACCTTATTATGGACCTGCATTCCATGAAACGTCAATTCCAGAGGAGCCTTTAAAGGTCCAAGCTCAGATCTGTGCTAAGATGACCATTTAAAATATGACTGGCTGGGTCTTTGTGTTTTGCTATCATGTTTTTTCATTAATTGTAAATGCTTTTAGTCCTTTTATTGCCTCTGTTGTAGTGCTTTTATTGCTTTTGTGAACGCTTTTAGGACAAATAGATTGTGAAGAAAAAAAAAAAGATAATAGGACAGAGGTCTGAAGTTCAGTTTTCATTTGTAGGATGGTTTCTTTTGCTTATTGTTTTAGGGATTCTGTGTGATTGTCTTGTGACATCAGTTGCATTTTATATTTTGTCCTTTGGATTGCTTCCTTTCTATACCCATAAAATAAATCATGGGTGTGTGCGTGGAAAAAAGGCTTTAAGGATTTGGAAACTTATACTCAACTGAACACCAAACTGTGATGTTTGATGCTACAATTTCAATACCACTGAATTTATTCCATTGAGATGTTTTACTTTGAGAACTTCTTTCATTTTTTAAGGACAATTTTGGAGTATTTTTTTCTAGGCTTCACAAAGCCATTTTCAATGCAATAAATTCAGTTTATTTAGATTTAAAAGGTATTCTGTACTGGTTAAAAGTCACAGTTATGTTGTATTCAGTCGCTTATAATATTCTAATTATTATGACCTCTTGTTTCTTATTTCCTCGTTTCTTCTTCTTTGTATGGTGATGATTTATAATGAAAATTAGAATAAGAAAATAAATGAATAAAAACAACAATAAAGTGATAACATTTTCTGTGAGGGTCATGTCTAAAATGCATTATAGCACATTCATAAGACATTATAATGTATTTATACCTGGAGGTTTAAAGAATTATGAATACTGAACATATAATATATTCTGTTCACTACTTATAGACTTGTTATATGTTTTTTAAACATTTATAGAGTTTTACAAAGCCTTATACATAGACATGATCTTCATATGAAGTCTTACCAAAATCATCTCAGTCCTTATATCTGCACTCCACTGTTTATTCCATCGAATTAAACTGACATAAACCAAGTTTTTAATAATACTGTAAAGTGAACACTCACTGCCTCCCGTAGGCCACCAAAGGAACATAAAAGTGTGTAAATGACTACCACCCTGCCTCACTGCTAATAACAACAGGATAATTATTTGTATTTTCAACTAATACCGTATTTCTTCTCTAAATTGACCTCCCTCACATCTAATCTACAAACAGACTCAGATAATTAGTGGAGAAAAACTGCAGCAAACATGTAAGATACAGATTAAACACAGCATACATGAAGATAAACATCACAACCTTAAGCACAGCATCGTTGGGTCCCTGGCTGTCCATTTCGTCCATCTTCTTCTCTGCTCCGTCGATCCATCCGTTCACGTCCTCAATCTGTCCATCCAACTTCTGCATCTGCCGTTGGTAGTCCTGAGACAGAGAGGGAGGAGAGAGATAGAGAGGTAGAAGGTGTTCAGTTCTTCAGGCTGCAAACAGTGACACTTCTAACGAGCTATTTTTGGAGACTTTGGTTTAATTTTAGCTCTGATGAGACAGACAAAATTATGAGCATCATGAGGTTTTTATTATTATTATTATTATTTTTCTTTCTCTGACCAGCAGCAGGTTGAGCCACTCTTCTGCTCTGGACGTGACTGCGATCCAGTTGCATCGCAGCAGGCTGACTTTGTCATCCACCAGGCCCCCGTGGCCCCTCAGCACCGCCTTGAGAGCCTCGGCGAGATCCACCACAGCCTGCAGCTGCGGCTGACGCTTCTCTGTCTCCCCGTGGATGGACTGGATGGACGAAGAAAAGACATAAGAAGAGAGAAACAATGTGATAACATGTCAATTACTTCAGTTTTTAGCATAGACTTTGTCCTTCTATATGCGTATGTGTGTAAGTTATTGTGTATTTTCTTTTTAAATGAAATGTGTTGCCCCTAATGAACCCACATGTCATGCTATATATGTGAGTACAATACTTTAACAGAAGTTTTTTGATTGTGAATAAATGGCTGCTTGTTTTTCTTCAAACCTTCATAACAGTGTTATGTTTTGTCCTCTGTACGCTTCTCCATGTGACCTTTTATCCCAAATCACAACAACAGGCAACAAAGGTCTCTGGCCGGGCTCACACTGAGGACCTTAAGTTTTGTGTCTTTACGTGTGTGTGTCATACCTGTGCCCATGCCACCTCAGCCTCCAGGTCACTGGGCATACCGTCCACGGCAGAGCGCCTGGTCAGCTCAGCGTCCGTGGCGGCGAGCCACTCTGTCAGCCCGTTCAGCTCCTTACGCAACTTCCTTGACAACTTCAGACTTTTCTCCAGCTCCAGTTTACTCTCAGTTACCTAAAAACAGATAAGAATCCATGCCTAACTCTAATTTGTTTGATTATGAGTGTCTAACTATGCGCGTCTGTGTGTGTGTTTGTGTGCTAACCTGCGCTCCAAGCTGGTTGTAAAGCAGTTTGAGGGCCGTCACCCTGTCGTCCAGCTCTTTGGGATGCTCCGTCTGCTGCTTCTGGACGATCTGCCTGCCCGTCTTTATCACCGTCTCCACCTCCCCTTTCACTTCACTCAGCATCTTGTACAACTTCTGTTGGACACAAACACACAGCAGGGGTTTAACATACTGTACGATCAATACGTACAGTTGTCCACCTATCTGACACCATGATGCGATTACCCACCATGCACTGCTCCAGCTGCGACTGCACCACATCCTGCTCCACGCTGCCGATTTCCAGAAGCCCCACCTGGCCTTTGACCCCAGCCAGCACGCGCTCACACTCGGCCAGCCGAGCGTCGAAGTTGGCTGGCTTCTGGAAGAGCCGGAATTTCCCCCACACATCTGTCAGCATTTTCTGTTGAAAAAGGCAAAGAAAGATAAAAACAGAGAAAGGTAAACAGACTTAATTTTTTTTTTTTTAACCACAAGTTTATTTTTTTTATTTTTACCATTTTATTTTAGGTTATTTATATGG
>JAJHUR010139390.1:29729-56864 GCA_027495735.1 Lutjanus campechanus
TGTGTGCTAACCTGCGCTCCAAGCTGGTTGTAAAGCAGTTTGAGGGCCGTCACCCTGTCGTCCAGCTCTTTGGGATGCTCCGTCTGCTGCTTCTGGACGATCTGCCTGCCCGTCTTTATCACCGTCTCCACCTCCCCTTTCACTTCACTCAGCATCTTGTACAACTTCTGTTGGACACAAACACACAGCAGGGGTTTAACATACTGTACGATCAATACGTACAGTTATCCACCTATCTGACACCATGATGCGATTACCCACCATGCACTGCTCCAGCTGCGACTGCACCACATCCTGCTCCACGCTGCCGATTTCCAGAAGCCCCACCTGGCCTTTGACCCCAGCCAGCACGCGCTCACACTCGGCCAGCCGAGCGTCGAAGTTGGCTGGCTTCTGGAAGAGCCGGAATTTCCCCCACACATCTGTCAGCATTTTCTGTTGAAAAAGGCAAAGAAAGATAAAAACAGAGAAAGGTAAACAGACTTAATTTTTATTTTTTTAACCACAAGTTTATTTTTTTTCTTTTTACCATTTTATTTTAAGTTATTTATATGGAGATATAGGCAATTCTTCTGTTTAAGTACAATTTATTTTAGATTTTTTTAATTTTACACTTGGTTTGGCAATATAATTATAATATTAGTATGACAGATTAAACATTCTACATGCCGTCAAAAAATACAAATTTTAACATGTGAGGGCGTTTTTTAAATCATCTGTGACCAATTTCCCGCATGGCTTTACAAACCCGCAAAGCTCAACATAAACCAATCATACACAAATCGACTGCGACTTTCAATTATCTCTAAATCGACTCTAACAACAATGGCTGGGAAATAAGTAAATGATAAATAAATGAGGAAAACAACACAGTGTTATTGCAGAGGAAAAAGCATCTTCCATGTTTTCAGTGGAGTGTGTATCCACCTGCTTGTTGGCAGAGGATCACACTCACACTTCTCCGGAGTGCATTACGCACAGCTGGCACAACACGGGCGCCTTCATTAACTATTTAAATGTTCTGACAAGACACCAGGATTTAATGGTGATGGTCTAACTGACCCTGCGTGCATTTCTGCTCTCTGACTAGCAAATCTCCAATCTTTAAGGACACTGTTAGACCCAGGAAGGGACAGGGAGTTTTTTACTTCATACATTCTTCTTTGAACATCTTCCAGGCTTCTGTGCTTCGTCTGGTAACTCCATGTTAAACGTCACAACACCATGAACTGTGGGTAATTTCTTCAGGCAAAGTCTGCAGAAATGTGGACTTTATGGAAAGTGTGCATAAAGGGCTCAAAATATCTGCAGGCGAGCCCTCATGTGGATTTGACAGTGGGACAGCCCTAAGCCCTCGCAGACTTAGTGGGAATGCATCTCAAAGGGATGGTGCCTTGCAGATTCTAGTGTGTTACACTAGTAGGGGCTAATGTAGCCTCGAGCCTGTAGCCTCAAGCAGAGATGAGGAGCGGGCTGCAGTAGTCTGCTCTTTTTCACTCCACACCAACAGCTTTTTTTCATTTTCAAACTAAACGTCTTCAGCTCCAACGGACGCTCAATTAGAGGACGCAAAAGGCTTTAAACAATATTTTCACATATGTAGGAGTGCTTCCAAAGTCCTGGAAACAGACTTCTGTGCAAAAAATCAGTGCAGGTAATTTGTCCATTTCACGCCATATTTGTGTGTTTGTACGTGGGCAGGTGTGAGTCTGTACCTGGGTAAGGTCTATTTGTCCCATCATCCTCTGGGAGGGCTCTTTGTCCTGGTTTTTCTTCCTCATGTCCTCCAAGGCTGCTTCATGGCCGCTCAGCTCCGTCTGGATTTTCTGTTAAACACACACATGAAACACCCACACGTCTGTAAATAAATGCCAAATTAAGAATAAAAATGAACTAAAATAATAGAAAAATATCAGTTAAAGACATAATATCCCCATGACTGCCATCTTTTCTTCTCAAAATGAATAAAAATGTAGATTTAATAGTTATAAAATATGGAAATAATTAGAACTAAAGCCAATAAAGTGTAAATTGATTGATAGTGTACCTCCATCTGCTGACCACAAGGGGGCAGGAGGCATCAAGGAGAGGGGAGAAGGTGCTCAAACGCTTTAATAACTTGTCACCCCTCACCTCTCACACACACACACACACACACGTACTCATTTGGTCTCTGTCACCCCACTCTCTTTTTAAATACCAAGTGCCCTGTAATCACATATGCTCATCCACACCACTCTAATCCAATCATTCTCTCATCCTCCTCTCTCTCTCTTTCTCTCTCTCTCTCTCTCTCTGTGTGTGTGTGTGTGTGTGTGTGTGAGAGAGAGAGAGAGGGGGAGAAAGAAATGTCCTCCTTTGCATTGGTGGTCTACAGCGCACGTGGAGGTAATCTCTCCATCCCCTCATTACACACACACACACACACATGCACTGTCACGTTTCCATCACCTATGCTATCATTGGCTGATTATTTCATAATCTATCGTTTGATTTGTCCGGAAGGTGCGTCACAGAGGAAAAGAATAAGGGATAAGTAGATAAAAGTAGATGTTAAAGGAAGCCGACGAAAATACAGCAGCAGTGTGTGTGTGTCCGTGTCCAAAGCAGCTTCAGGCTTAATTAGGACCACAGAGAGAAAAAGAGCATTTACCATTTGTCTCTTGGGTCCCTCCGCGCACACACAGAAGCTGTGTGAAGACGTGTATTTTTATCTTAAGTGTATTTCCACTCTTCTCTCTCCACCTGTCAACAAAGCTGTCTCTTTAATGATGAACTCTGATGAGGCCACAGGCTTGACGGCGTTTCATGAGTCACCTCAAACCTGCAATTACTGATGGTAAACTTTTTTTTTTTTTTTAATCTTAACTCAAATCTAATCTAGAGCCAAGCAATTAAATTAGGATCCAGCCTGGTCCAGTCTAATTACTGCAGCTCCAGGTCTTTTCGGGTCATGTTGCATCTCAAGCTAATCTAATCAATTGTGGTTTCAGAGTATTAGTCAGGTGAAGTTTGGTTAAGTCTAGAGTTGCAACAATTAATGGATTAATGGATTAGTCGAGCAACAGAAAATTAGTTGCCAACTATTTTGACAGTAATTTCAGTCAGTTTTCAAGCAAAAATGTCGAACATTCGCTGGTTCCAGCTTCTTAAACTTGAGGATTTGCTGCATTTCTTTATCATTTCTGATAGTAAATGAAGAGTCTTTTGGTTTTTTACTGTTGGTTGAACAAAAGATAAACAATTTCACTTTTTCTGACATTTTATAGACTTAACAATTAATCAATAATGACAATAATCTTTAGGTGCAGCTTCTTGTGAGTTCTACTTGAATCTAGGTTTGGTTAGCTGGTTCCACTGGTTGGGCCCAGCAAAGTCTGTTCAGGTGTAGAGACGTCACTTCAGTTCAACCAGAACCAACTGGATCCAGTTGCAATCAGGAGATGCAGTCATGCCAAGAAATCGTCATATATCTCAATCAACTTAACAAAAAATACCAAAGGTTAGAGTGAACCGATTTACAGGACTCAGTCAGTCTACTCAGTCAGAGCTGCTTGTTGGATGGTCAGGTAGATTCAGAAAACGCCTCCTCCTACACATTTCCGATGTCAGGTCAGGCGATCTTTGTCTCACAATTTCTGAAAACGAAAACCGACAATCTGACATTCACACCCACTCCACGTAGTGACTGACCAGCTGCGTGAAGGTGAGAAAGCAGCCAGAGTTTGAACTTCTCTCTCAGATTGTTTTTTTTTCATTCTTTCACAACTATTTCTGTCACCTTTAATACGAACAACTGAGTGCAACACACAGAGCGTCTTCCAGGAGAGACTGTCTGAAAATGTGCGCAATTAAATGTGCCCATATTTAAGAGATTATCCCATCAGTCTCCTCACTCTCAATGACTGCTGGTGTTTCTTTTAAGAGCTGTGCATGTGTGCAAGCAGCGAATATGAAAGCGGGTGATAAGACTAACTGCGCTGTAGCTGCTTATTTGGATGCCACATAATGCAAAACAAATCAAAATCAATCGAGTTAGGTCTAGCAGAGTCTAGCTGGGTTAAGCAAGGCCTATGCTACACACTTTACAGATTAGATTAATTAAAAGAGGAGAAAGGTCAGTTGAAGTTCAGTCAGGTACAGCGTGAAAGCAGTGTAACTTGTCATGAGTAAACATCTGTATATTCCAAAAATGTTTTGTTTTCTCAGCTGATTGGTAGAAAACAATTTAAGTTGTGATACTTTATAGTAGCACTTAACTCTGATTAACCGTGATTGACTCATTTCTAGTGTAATCAAATTGGTGGCAAAACAATTACTCTTGCTTCATTTTTTTTTTTTAACTGAACAGAATGATGTAAATAAATATTCCCCCCAAAAGTCTGATGACTTCATCGTTTAAAAGCAATCTGATAGGAGTGTTTGCCTTTGTTCACTCTGATCACTGGGGTGTGGTGACACTTTTGCCTGAAATGCTGAAATGTGTGTCCAGATTGAAGTGAGCAAGAAAAACAAAAATGGTTTGAACACCACAAAAGGGACCACTGCCCAAAAAATGTGGTGCAGAGGCTGCAAAACACACACACACAAGCATGTCTGATCTAGTTCTACAAAGACTAAAGTGCATCTAATATGAATGTGTTTGTTATTTTCATATGACCTTTTGTTAATTTGTTATTTTATTTATTCACTTTAAAGGAGAGAAATTTCCAGGGTTACTGAAAGTGCACTTCAGCTGTAAATCTTAGCCATTTAGTCGAGGCTCATAATTAAAAGTTGGTTTGAATAAATAATATTTTTTGTTGTTGGAAGCTAAGAAATGCATGAAAGAATCACTCTCTTTTTACTCGGTGGGATCATTAAAGTATTAAGGTGTCGGAAAGGTCTCAGCAACACAATTTGTCATCTGATAAATTGAGGTAATAAGAAAGTGGAAACAGGTTAGGTATACTAGCCCACTGCTTTATTGTATTTTTATTGTTACTTTTGTTTTTATACATTTTATTGCTCATTTTTGTCCTTTCCGTTTATTGCTTAAATTTTTCATTCCTGTCTACTTATTCTTTGTAAAAATGTGTAGATCTGACAACTGAAATTTTGTTGTTCTTGTTGTTCTTTCACACTGACAAAATTCTTGGATTGAATTGAATTAAATTGAGCTGATTCTGGTTCCTTAAACACTCACACACAGACACGCATCGTTAGCTACCTGAGCCTCCTGCGGTATCTGCTGCGCGTCGATGTGGTCAGCCAGGTACGCGGTGAGGTGGCGGTCGGTGTTGGCAAGCGAGTCCTGTATTTGCCTCAGCGTCTTGTCATTCTCCTGGGCCCACTGGACGCTCTTCTCCAGCTCCTTCCGTCTGAGCGCCGCCTGAAGAAACAGGAAACAAATCACGCCTTGTCAAAAACAAAACAAAAAAAACACACACTCAGATAAAGACAGACAGATAAAGTGGACCATAAATACAGGAAACAGCTGTCGGGAGACGCAGGTAGATGCTGACATGCATTCCTACGTTCAGTTTTCCAACTCATGTATATAAAAGCTGTTTCCCTTAAACAACAGCTTGAATAATCTCTTGGAAAATCTGGATAAGGGACCCATGAGATTCAGATAAAATGCATCTTTAAAGAATCCTCAGGGGGAGCTTGGGATATTTCATTCACATATTTAAACCTGTTATCTTGTTTACTGTTGTCAGTGTATAAAAAGTGCTGAGTAACACCACATCCTGCAGTTGTGCACACATACACACTTGGTACTACATTTCAGCAGCTGAAATGAGGCCAATGAGTTAAAAATGAGATTGACTCCTGCAAAAATCTGGTGTCAGGAGTCTTTTTTTTGTCTGGTGACATGGTGTAAATTTGAATCAGAAACCTATTTTTGCAGCAAGTCTGGTTATATTCACTCCTTTTCTTATTGGGATCCCCCTGTGGCTCAGTTGGAGAAACATGTGCCCCATGTTCCAAGGCTATCAGTCCTTTACAGTGGATGCTGGTTCGACTTCTGCCTGCAGCCCTTTGCTGTTCCTATCTAATGAAGGCAAAAAGCCCAAAGAATAATCTTTAAAAAAAATGTGTTTTTCTTATTGTCAACAAGGCCCATGTGCAGAGCCAATCCAACAATGTTTCCTTCTAACAAGTACTGTGTGTCTGATGTATCTTATTCCTCTGTGCCACAGAGCTCTGTTGTTGTCAAAAACTATTACAAACACTGTTGCACTGGGTGACATGTTCTTTCATTAGCCAGAGCCACAGCCACAGACAAGTCAAAGTATTTGAGAGACGGACTAACACATTGTTGGTTTTGGTCTTTTCATGGGATTTTTGCATGGACGTGTAAAGGAGGACCTGGATACGGCGGCGAGACTCAGCCTTGTTTCTAATTTTTCCGTTCATGGTATTACAACGGAAAAATTCCCTCGAGGTCCAAATTGCATTTTCTCCGTAGATCACCATTATAACGGAGACATCAGTAAAAGTGTTGCCATGACAGTCATGACACAACTGCTGCTGAGTGGAATAGCGAGAAATCAGGGCCAGGACTGTGCATCCCGTCTCATGAGGATGCAGATGCGCACAAAAAAACAAGAACCCACTCTTGAAAATGTAAAAAATACAAATATTTTCTCCTATTTTTGACTCTCTGACTTTCTGTCCCCTCAAAGGTAAGCGCTATCAAGCCGGATTGCCACTGGTCAACCGGTCACTGGTGCAGATTTGAGGATTTAGAGTTCACCAAAGTTGAACTTGATGTAGAAAATCAACGCAGAATTCCTTCACCCAAGCAAGTGACTCCACTAATCGCAGCGATTCCACTGAAATGAACGTTTGCAACCAATATGTTTGCTAGCAATCTCCCTTTTCTTTGACTTCTTTGGTGCATAGCTGCCTTTCAGGACACTGTTTTGCCAAACCGGATTGCTCCTGTACAAATTTGCTGGTTGAACTTGACGCCCCAGCAAGTAAAAAACACTAATCGAATCGAATTGAAGTGAAGTCCTTTAAAATTCTGTTGGGACGATGCCTTTATCCTTTAAAAACCAAGAATGCCTCATTTCGTAGTCTGTGTAGCACACACGCAAAAATCCCCTACACACCTACAAACAAACACATACACAAGACAGAACTACATGTACACAAACACAAACACACACGCACACACTTCCCCTGCGTGTACCCTCTTGAAGGCCGGTCTCTGGGGTTTCTCTCTCATGTTGTCTCTGTGTGACCGACCACATCAAGGCCGTCCTCGTCCCTAACAACACCAGTAAGGATCTTCTGATTCCTGTTGTCAATGAAGCATCAGACGCCTGGCAACTGCTGAAGTGTTTCCTGTCTTTCTGTGCCCTGGTGACTGCCCACAAGATTAACTAGTAAACAGAGAACTATTACATCACAGGCATGTGTGTCGGAGGGAAGCGGAGGGTGAGGATGTGGTTACAGGTGAGCATGCTAATCCCATACAGAAGGATAATGACTCTAAGTATAGCCCTGAGCCTGCCTAACCCTTGTGCTGCACACACACCACTGTTAATGTTACCAGTGGGTGTATCATAATGGTTTTTTCTGCGCTCTCCCGCCCATGTCTTCGTTGATAATGTATGAAATGAGAACTTGAGTCGGATTAAATATTTAGACAAACATTGATAACAACCTTCCCTGTGGCGATGTACTCCATTTCCCTGGCAATTGTCGGCTCATGAATACATATTCTCATTAAACACTTTCCCTTATTACTTATTTCTCTCACACACACTGAGAGACACGCGGTCCCGAATGCGGTGATTGTGAACAAGAGAGATAGGCGATCACTGTTTGCTTAACAGCCTCGTGTTGAAAACGCCGTCGGCAAAGCGCAAGCGGCGTTCTCCGCGCTTCCTCTTATTGGTTTTCAGCCGTTACAAGAAGCCGAAATTAAAATGGCAAACATGCTGCTTTGATCTGAGGAAGAAATGCAGAAGAGATGTGAAACAACATTTTTTTTTTTGCATGCGCGGGCTGGGTTTATCTCCACATGAGTTTTAAAGTGGGACATCGATATAATGAGATTATAGACTTATTCTACTGTCTCTGCATTTACTTGAACCCCTGCACGCCTCAGAACTCGGCTCTGTCTGATGCCGGGGAAGTGTTGACATTCAGCTATTTGACTCTTGCACTTGTAATATTTTTTCTTTGGATAAGAAGAAGAAAAGATAAGAAATGAGAGTTTTTAAGTCTAACTTTGATTTGAATGACATCTACAATTTCTGTTGAGTTGTAAAGGCAATATAAATAGTGTCACTGCCAGATGGAGTAAAGAATCTTTATCCTGGACAGGGTTACTGGTTCAATTCTAATTTCTAACAGTGTTTGAAGAGTAATAGAAACTGAACTGACATGATGATTTGATGATACATCAGGGAAGGTCAGGTTGGATACCAAACTGGGTACTTTCTAAGGGTACAGACAGAATTACATTAGTACGACTGAATACCAATTTACATTAAATCAATAGTGCCTAATTTCAGTGCTTGAGAGTGGTGTAGAGTGTAGAGTTGATTGATAATATTTGTCATAGTTCCCATCAACAACAAAACAAGATTATAACTAAATAAAAAGTCATTCATGATGACGTGAAATCTATGAACACGAGCAGAATCCGACATGACTTGGGGTGTTTATTCCTTCACAGAAGCTTCAGGTGTTTAATTAGCTTGTGGGATAAGTTGGTGTTGGAAATAACCAACAGCAACAGTAGCAAACAAAAAAATGTGGAATGAGGAGTGATTTTTTAAAATTTTACACTGGTCTGAATTGTATTTTACCTGTTGCTAAGTGAAATATGTTATATCCTAACTCCTCTCCATACATTACTGTAATAAGTAAAATAAGAGCAAACTCTCTGTTTTTAGAAAAGTTTTCTGTTACGTCTTAACAGATAGAACCTTATAATTTCAAGCTGAAACTGAAATCTCAGTATTAGATGAGTCTATAGGGAAAATTTAGATTAGAGAAAACATTTTAAATGTGTTAGATTTTGATATTATACTGTATATACTGGTCTAGGATGCCAGTATGAATTAACAAAAGAAAACTTCCACTGCATGTCAGTTTTGCTGTCTAGGATGTGAAAACTTTGGACTTCAGTATCTCAAAACCAGTCAGATCGCACACCCATACAATTCCTACACCATGAAATGTTGAGATGCATTTGAAGTCTCTGCAAGGTTGAAAAATGACCATCTGTAAAACCGTCCGCAGAAGGATCCTGGAGATTTGACAGTGTGTTCTTCAAACAGCACTGATCAAGTCGGAAAAAGGAGCTTTAAAAAAGAAGAAAGGGATCCCTCGATGCTCTCCCCTCAGGTCAGAGAAAGGGAAAAACATTAAGGCAATATTTTGGTCTCTCTCTGTGCTTTTGCTCCTCCATCTGTCTTTCCAGAGATACTCACACACACCCGCGTCCTGTCTCTGAGCTCCTCGTCCCCTTTATAGATGACAAACAAACATGGCTCAGAGCCGCCCGGCCTCACCTTGCATGCATGCATGCTGACATACACACCGAAACAAAGGACACCAGACTCTGTAACGCTTTCAAACACACACTCACAGACAATACACACAATGACACTTCTTCCAAAAAAAAAAAAAAATACAGAAAGTCTGAAATGGAAGACTGTGTCACACACGCGCTCGCACACACACTGTCTCTGATGGGTAGACAAACAAAGGGAGGCTTATCAGGCTGCAAGGAGAACATTAATCTGGTTCTATTGTGAGGGAGGATCAACCCAGCGGGCAATGAGTGTGTGTTTCTATGTGTGTGTGTATGTGTGTGTCTACTGTAATCTGTCACTGAGGATCACCACAAGAGGCTGAGGATGCATTGCTGCCATTGATGATAGCTGATGATGGCCAGAAGGAAGGGAAGGAAGATACTGGGAGAGGAAGAGGAGGAGGAGGAGGAGAACTAAGAGGAGGAGGCTGAAGAGAAGCAAAGAAAGGGCGAGAGAGTGAAGAAGGAGGAAGAAACTGGAGAAAGAAGAAATGATTAGGGGTATGAAATCGAGGAAAAGGGTGGAAAGGAAGACAGCGAAGAAGTGCAAGATGAAAAGGAAAGGTGTGATAAATGTGAAGGCATCAGTTAGTTTGGCTCAGGAACGATCACACACCAGTCACAGGTGAAATGTTCAGAAGCACAAAAGGTTTGTTTAAAAAAAAAAAGAGAATAAATATGCTCAGAATTAAGCTATGAGCTATTCTATGAAATGGCTGAGAAAAAATGATAGAAATGAAACAGTTGTACTGTTTTCACAGACTGTGTCCCGCTGACGTTGAATGGAATAGAGCTGTCAAATGCTGATCAGACTGTCCTTGGCTGCGGCAATAAAATGAATTCCTGAACTGAATAGAAATTCTGCTTTAAAGTCTCTGAAAAGAAATGATGTAAAGGAAAAATCCCTTTTTAAATATTTTATCTTAAACACTACGGCAGCAGAGTAACAATTATGTTGATAGAATTACGACTCAGATTCACCACCACTTGCTTCAGCAGATAGATGTATTTATCCAAGACACATATTCTGATCTCTAAGTGTATGTGTTGGCCCGTATCAGGACAAATGTCATTAAACAGTCCACCCATGGACAAAGATGTAGAAGTACTCTGTGTCACATACAGAGGACCTCGGTTGTTGAATAAGTACCCATCATGTTCCAGCTCAATCTTCCTTGACACTGAAATTCTAATTCAAGCAAACTACTCGAACTGAGAGTAATGTAGCATTCATTCTGCTGTGTAACATGCTTATTATGAGCAACAGCAGTTATATTTCACTGTCACTGAAATGTTGCATTTACATTTATTCATGTCCAAAGTGATGTGAAGTACAATCGAAGCCACGGTGCATCAAGGTGAAGCCTTCAATACAAGTGCCACAATGCTCACTTTTCCAGTTTCCAGTCCACCTGACACAAGTACCTGGAGGCTGGAGGTGCACACAGCCAGGCAGAAGTGCGAGGGAAATCATAGTTTCGCAAGGCCGAAGGGGAAACTGCTGACCAATCTGAGCACGGTTACTGAAGAGGAGTTTGGATTGAGATTTCCTGCTTCACAGTCATGGTGCGACTGGTTGTTGGTCACTGGTTGATTGTAGAGAATATAGACGAACAAGCTCTTAAACCTGATTGAAGGAGCACTGCATGATTTTGGGGTCTTCCAAATTCACAATCGTGAATGTTTTGACTGCAGGCACAAGCAACCCAAATCAGATTTTTTTTTGCTCATATGTAATTTTTTTAATGACAATGTGAACAGCACAAATAACATCAAATCTGATTTTTTTTTTTTAGATTCCGTTTTGGGACTCTTTCATATGTGGTTCTAAATTACATACAGATCTGCTTTCATGAATTCTTGCGATTTGACACCACTTACTTGCTCCAAGTGTCTCGCCATAAGACCCTTGTAGTGATGCGCTGACAGGTGTAGTTAAAAGTAGCTTTTGATATCCTGAACTCTTTTCAAGAAATCTGTTTCTTTGAAGCCATTCACGTCACGATCCCACCACACCTGACTCCAACTCTGCATCTCCACACATCTCCCCTAGAAGTAGCAAAAAATGTCTCTGTTTCTCCTTGTTATCATCCGTTGATGAATTTGCTCTACCGTAAACCATAAACAATGACTTCAGTGCCCTCCATGTTGCCCTACATACTACAATGAGCTGCATGTGATGTCACTGTACTTACAATTCAGGACCGTGACAAGTTCACACTGGAATCTGACATTGCCAGTAATTAAGATGTAATGTGAACAGCCAAAAATCAGATCTGAGCAAATAATCTTACTTGAGCACTGAGGATTCTGATGTGAGTGTAGCGACCACACTGATTCTGTTTATGTGTCCTGCCCAAGTAAATCTTTGCTTGTCAATCAAAACTGTTGTTCAAAAGTGACTGATTTAGAGCTTTGGTAACCAAAGACGGCCTGCTGCAAAATCTTGACAGTGTCCGAAATTAGGACCAAAGTCCCACAATGTCACTGTTGCTACAGCTCCTGTTTACACGCCAACAAACCAGAAAAGGACAGGAAATGACACAGAGTTGCCCAGTGCTATTGCTAAACGTATTTACCCCAAACACTGACATGTCTTTGCTTGCATAAACAATTTTCCATATCCATCCTGGAGCTACACTTCGCCAGCCATTCAGCGTACCATCTGACACGTCTCCAAACTGATATTGTACAGTCTGACACCAAGATTTCATTTGACTCTTCTCACAGAGTGTAACATGCAATGATAGTAGGTGACTTATGCAAGCAGCAACACGGAGCCAGTGAAGAGTGATGAAAAGTGCAGTGACATGAGCTTCTTCTTTGGCTGATTGAAGACACAAAACATTGAGGACTATTTGCAGAGTGTTTACTCTGCATGCTGGCAGCTCTGCCAGAGGGGCGTTACAGCAGTCAAGGCGAGAGACGACTAGTGCCTGTACAAGGAGTTGAGTGGCATACTCAGTCAGGTAAGGCCGCACCGAGTCGGCCACGCTTTGTAGTGTGAAGTGACATGATCATCAATCACAAGCCCCAGATTTCTTGGTAACTTTGTTGAGGAGAGTGAGGAGGAGCTGAGGGGGATATTATTCGAGGGTTATTGTTTGACAAACAGAGTGGTAGGTATGCGCATCGGAAAAAACCTCCTCAGGTGCTAAAACACAACAGTGAAGTCAGACACAAAGTCTGCACATTGTACCGACAGTAATGATCATTTAATTTAATATAGGACTGCTTTGATCTTCAACAAGCATTGACAAATAACACAAGGACACGAACCACTCAGGTGGCTGTGATCTGCATGAGTCAATCTACTTTCAGACTAGTGAGGTAGAGTTACAACTACTTAAGAGCAGAGCTGATAACACTGTTCGATGCTCGCATATAGAGGACAACACATGCCTCTATGGAAAGGACACTAACCATGACACTGTAAAGACTCCTTCATGTCCATGACTGGTGTCATGTCATGGTTGTGACAGTGTAATCTTTTGTCTTTTGTACACCCCTTCAAATAAAGTGTAACCATCCTTCACATAGATGCATGCTGTGTTTTCATGAGTATCAGACAGTATTGTCTGTGTAGGTTCTCAGTCATCCAGGTCATGGTATCCGTAGCAAGGTTTGTTGTAGGCAACTGGACTTCATAGAGTTCTTGAAGACGTTTCGCCTCTCATCCAAGAGGCTTCTTCAGTTCTGACTGACTGGCTTGGGAGTTCAGGTATTAAACCACTGTGTGGTCGTTAACACCTAGAGGGGGCATGTGTCTCAATTGCCCCCCTTCCATTGTGTGGACCTTGAGTTTCACCTGGGGGGGAGGTGTGAATGAGGGTCATTAAGGGCCCTGCCACCATGTGACTTGTTGGAGTCACATGATTTCAGGTGGGTATCAAACTGTCTGGGGAGTGTTTTTAAAACTGCATTGTATGTAGCAGATAAATTATGTCTTAGACCACCTCCTCTGTTGAGAGATGGCCTCTCCAGGTTAACGAAAATGGCTTCTTTTACTCCTCTCTCAAACCATTTGTCTTCTGGCCAAAATCCGGATTTTGGCCAGGGAAGACAAATGGTCATTCACACCTCCCCCCCAGGTGAAACTCAAGGTCCACACAATGGAAGGGGGGCAATTGAGACACATGCCCCCTCTAGGTGTTAACGACCACACAGTGGTTTAATACCTGAACTCCCAAGCCAGTCAGTCAGAACTGAAGAAGCCTCTTGGATGAGAGGCGAAACGTCTTCAAGAACTCTATGAAGTCCAGCTGCCTACAACAAACCTTGCTACAGACAGTATTATTCAGCTCTGGATTACAGTCCATATCCTCCTCAATATGCACATACTGTATACGTCTGTATGTATGAGTGAATTGTGTGTCTTACCCTCGCCATCAGTTCATCCCATCGAGTATTGAAAGCATCCAGCTTTTGCTGTATCAGCTCATCCAGAACGCCTCCATCCATCAGCGTCTGGGCCAGCTCCCGAATCTGGTTCCTGTTGTCCTCTGGGTGCCGCAAAAGAACCTCCAGACTCTGTAGACACAAAGAAATCATCAACCACATTGAAAGCCAAAACTTTCAGCTTGATGTTGGTAATGATATTGTGGTACCGTCTTCTCTGATATTGTTTTGCTGAAGGTGACTCACAGTGAGGTGGGAGATGTATATTGAAAATTATGCAGGATGAGAGTGTTAGGTGATGACATGCAGAGGCTAAAAGAGGTCAATTAGCTCCTATTCGTCTGACCTCGGTGCTTAACAGCTTTTCACATCTTCTGAATTCCCCCAAAAGGGTCTATTTGGCTGATGTCAGTCGAGCGTTTGAGCACAGTAAAATACAGCTGAGTGGGCAGATATTTGCATTTCTGCTGCTCTGCGCTACCTTAAATGAAAAAATACACCCTGCTCTGGAGGCTTTCAGCGTTTTGCATTGTTTAATCTCACCAAATCCCTGCATGTAACATCTAAGGCGATCTGCAAAAAGCACAGTTTAAGCAAATTAACGAGTTAAGGTTAACACATAAGCCTCTCACTTTATTTCCTCACCAAGGCCAGAAAAGCCCGATGTCTCTAATTGCCAGATTCAGTGTAAATTCCAGTGGATTAACTTAATTTTGTTCTGTGTGTGAGGCCTGTCTTACATAACATCAGAGAAGTCTACACACTAAATCTGTCTTTATTTGCTCCAAATGGCTGTGAACATAATCTCTTTCATATTTTCCCTCATCAGATGAAAATTACCTTTTCTAGAAGTACCTCAAATCTCATCTTTCCACTGAACGATCTCTCGCTCCACTGCTGCTTCCTCTAATTAAAACAAAAAGAAAAAAACTCTCTCCTTTATTCCCAACAAGGCTGTAATTTTCCATCCTGTGCATTCCTCTCATACTTCATCATTTGGTGGCACTTTTAATGAACTGTTGCTCTTTTATTTTGATAATCTAGGAAGCTAATCATATTCAGCGATTATGATCTCTCTGGATGAAAGTGCTGTCTCTGACTCAAAGGGTAAATACTCGCTTGATGGGTTGACGTGTTACTTTTCTTTCCCTTGTATTTTCTTTTATTTTGTTGGTTCTCTTGAATAATTTATTTCTCACAGCTCAAGCACACTACACAAGAGCAATCCTCACTTTTACTTATCTCTTCATCCATCTCTATAATTCTGGTTGTTTTTTTTCTGCTTTGTTTCCTTTCTTTTTGTCATGTTTACTTATTTATTTAAGCCTATGGGCCTCTTGGGTGGGCTGGTGTGCATCTTACGTTGGAGGTAGGGGTTCTCCTTGGGGCCAGAGTCCTCGTAGTAATTGGTGAAAAAAGAAAAAAAGAAATCCCTGCGAAACCCACGAGGATCAAGCTCCCTCCTTGTTGAGACTGGGAAACAGCCTAATGCTGTTTTCCATAGAGCTGGGGATACTCAAGCCAAGCTGATCCATGAGCCACCATGACTATGCAGGCATGCTGTGACTGTTTTTCCACAACAGAGCACGGCACGGTAAAAGTTGTTGATGAGGTGTTGGCAGGGTGCTTTTAACAAACCACAGCCAGAGCTTCATGTAAAAGCTCATTGTGGCTGTTTCTGCTTGTACTGCCCTTCCCAGTAGCACTTTAAACTGATCAAAATTTGTTCTCATCTTTTACAATAAACAATTTTTATTCAAGAATATCGCCAATAACATCATTTGTTGTGACAAACACATAATTTCCTGTGCTGCTACACAATAAAAGGCACTGGTCTGTGGCTGTAACTTGGCTGTTCAGGAAACAAATGCCGCAAAAGTGCCGTCTTGGGCCTCTATAGTCGATGAATAATGATAAAATGTCCTCTGCAGTGATAAAATGTGCAAGAAAACGTGATGAAGTGCCATATAGGGTGCCTTCCCAGTGGGCAAAATGTGATGGAGAGCAATATAGGGAGCCCTTCCAATGGAGGAAATGTGATGTAGTGCCCAAAAGGAGGTGGGGAAAACAGTGTCCCCTTTAGTGGCTGAACATGCAAGAAAACAAGACAAAATTTGTCTTGTCCTCTATGGTGCCTTTCCAGTGTAGTGCCACCTAGGGTGTCCTTATTTTTTCACCCCTGACCTTAAGACATCCTGAGTCCACCACTGAGCCATAACTTAACATAGCGCCAACATGGCTGAAAGCGATCAGCAGATAGTAAAAGTCTGATATAACAGACAGGAGTGAAACTAAACTGCAAACAACAGAGACTCAGTTTGTCCAAAGAGCTGAACACAGAAAGACTTTTGCAAACAGAGCTTTCTCTCCAGCACAGACACACACGAGTTCAGCCAATCAGTTTAGCACAAGACACGGCTTTGGTCTGTGGGAGGAAGCATCCCAGGTTGGCTGCAGTTGGGACTTGCTACCAAACTGTAACAGCGCGGGTGGCTCAGCGTGGCGTCCCCTGCTGCGAGGATGCACTGAAAAATGCATGTGAGCACTGCTTGGAGCGGCTAAGCAGGCTAAACCAGGCCTGTGGAAAAAAAAGCATGAGGATCACCCCTGATTCTTGCTTCATAGACGGAAGAAAATAAACCCCAGAACACACATCTCGCCCTCTTTGCTGCCTCACAATGACCCCCAAGTTCCAAGCTTCTGTTTATTATTTTATTACCAGTACTGACACTTGTCAATCTATTTTTTTCCTCCCTTTATTTTTAGAGGTGACATAAGTACACACATTCTTTATTCAAGTAAAGGTGCAGTTATTTGTGTAAAAAAGTAGTACTGATTAATTTTAATTGAATTTTTGTCTTGCTACGTCTGTTGTGCATGATATGTACTGATGGATACACCCAGGAATCACCCTTGCTATGTGTTTTAATGTTTTGATGATGGGAAGACAGTGGGCAATGATGCAAAATAAAAATAATCAATAATTCCCATCAGATACATTTAAACTAAAGAAACAAGCCTATTTTGAAAATGTAAGGAGCAGAAAGTACAGATATTTGTGTTAAAATGTGGGGAGTAAAAGAAAAAAATTGCCAGAAAAATAAATACTCAAGTTATACAGAGATACCTGAAGACTCTAGATTACAAGTACAGTAACTAAGTATTTGTACTTCATTACTTCCCACCTCTGTTTAATCTTTCACTTTTTAAAATGATTATCTTTACATATGGAAGTATTTTGTCTTACTTTGTCAATAAAATAAAATCAACTGCTTACTGCTAACTTCCTAAAGAGACTCCCCGTGTGCTCCCTCTCTTTCTCCTCTATATACTCACATCCAGGGCCTCCTGCAGCTCTTCTGCTCCTCCCTGGAGGTTGTCTGTCTCATCCAATTTCTGCTCCAGCTGGTCCAGGAAGGCGTTCTCCTGCTCCAGGTAGGAGAGCAGCTCACACCAGCACGCCCACACCTCCTGCAAAACACAGACACCAAATAATCAGGAGGAGCAGAAAGACACAAGAAGGGAGACAGAGACTGAAATGATGAGTAAAGTGACTGATTAAAAAAAGTGAGAAGAGGGAGAGAGGAAAAGAGTGAGGCCGTCACATCAACATCTGTTCTGCATCAACATGGTTGATGAGTTTGTTTCCATCTGCAAATTAGCAACAGTTGCCTCTGTCTGGCTGAAGTGATTGAACTGGCTTGCGAAATGTAAAATGGAGCTAAACGTCTTCTGAGCCGAGTTCACACAAACAATTTTAAAAAGTGCTCGACAGTATTGTAACGCACCAACTGATGGTTGCACGACAGTTGTTGCTGGCAGCATGTGGTTTATAGCATCAACAAGTGGAAAGGTGTTTTTAAAAACAGCTTTTCAAAATGTCAAAAGTTACTTTTCCTTTGTGGAACAAAGAGGCACCTGCTGTCAGGTCCTGTCTCCTGGCAAGAGGAGGAAGCAAAATCCACTCCTCAATGGAAAAAATAGTTATAGGCTATAAAGGCTTCCTCTGCACACAGGATAACGTCTGAATGTCTGCCTTTTTTTCTTCATTTCAGTCCTGACACTGGTCAATAAACATTACAGCGAGAGCAAAAGGCACAATTTGTGCGTGCCGAGTTGTCGGAAGAAGCACACACAGAGCTCTCTACAGCTATTATTGACTGAAATGGCTATGAAAGTGCAACTTTTAACGCCATTAACCTCTACTGCAGGAATTATGTTTGAATTTCGCCCTATTTTTGAGATATTGACCCCCACAAAAAAGTATTACACACGTATGATGCCTTGCCTCTTTATGTAATAATTTAAGTATGTTTTCAAATTAATTCTTTGAACCTCTGCTGTTATTTCTGGTTTCTGACTCTGTGTCAAACCTCAGGAGGCTGTTGCTTTTTGTTGTGAAACAAAGACTGTAGTAATTTCTATTCAAAAAACATTGTTTATTCCAGAGAGGCAATTTCTGACGCAGGCACAAACTATTGTTTGCCCACAACACTTTGTGTGTAGGATCCTATCTTATGAGTTTATTAAAGCAGGAATGACGTGTGCATCTCCAAATTTAGAGAGGCACTTTGCACATTTTATACATGGGGTTCATACGGTTTTTTAAGAGAAAATTCAAGCACTTTTCAAGGTATCTGAACCACTCTGCACTCTCAACGATCAGATAAGAATCATCAGATCTTGTTTTCATAAATGCCTTTATATATACACAGCAATCAATGTATATTCCCTCCAGTTGTTCACATTAACTTTGATTTTATGTTCTGATCATGATTATTTAATGCGTGCTAATTTCCAGACTAAGGGATCAAGAGGATTTATTGAGCTATGAATAGCAAATATTACAATGGGATTGTTTCATTTCAAACATTAAAACATTTTGATTTATATTGTGTAGGCGAAACACTAGATTATGTTGAAAATCAAGCATTTTTCAATGAATGAATTCCTAGCCTTGAAAATACCGCTAAGATTAAGCATTTTCCAAACTTTCGGGACTTTTTGTACAAACCCTGTACGTATCTGATTTAAATGACTAAATTAATCTAAACATAGACGGGCGGTTTATATAATACTTTGGCAGATATTTTTTTCTATAATTCATCTTGCTTGTATTCTTCCATTCAAACAATATAATACCCGTGTCTCAGTCGATTGTCGTTACAAAGGTTGCAAATCCTCTGGTTTCTATCCAGCGCTTCATATTTTATATGCCCTTAGGAATTCTGGTGTTGTTCACGCTAAACTTTAAAAAATCGCAAATAGCCTGCCTGTACTTCCTCTCCTGATGGGATTTAATGGTTATTGAGCGTCAGAGTTTTTCTTTATCAGACAGATAAGGGGTTACTCACAGATTTAAGCAAACCTTAAGGACGAATCCTGAGCTCTGTCAGCGCTGTCACAACATTTTTGTTTCCAACAAAACTCCAAACTCCATTTGTTTTGGAGAATCAAAATACGTTTTGTCTCATGAAGTTTATTACAGCAATCCTCAGTTTTGTCACATAATATTTGCTGGAGTGAACACAGCTTCTCTAATCATAAATAACCACAAAATATGGCAGAACGCAATAATGAAAACACGTTTTTATTGTCCTCTGTGTCACCGTGGGTGTTGCCTCACTGCACAGATAGGCCGATCATGGACAGGAATTTCAATGTTTATAAAAATGTAAATTCAAAGAGCATATTTGGGCTGTACTGTTGAGTTCCTGGACTTTACTGCTCTTTACAAAGATATTTTTCTTATTGGTGTTTGGGAGGGGGGGGAATCGACTGATTATTCAGGTTGCCTCTCTCTTTTTTTAAAGAGTTAGTTTGCCCAAATTATTAAAACATATATTTTCTCACTTCCCCAGACATCGATATCTCTCCATGCAGAATGTTTATAGATATCAGATATTTTGTGCGTCCAATCCACACAGCACTACTACCGAAGGATGGATCCCCCTGCATGTATTTATTCATTCATTCATTCTTGTATCTCCATCTTTTTTTTTTATAACATAATTTCTCAATAAACCCCCAGTTTGAACATTCAACATTAAAGCATCTTGTGTTAATTAAAATTGACTTGTTTTCGATTAAGCTTACACTTTGAAGGTAACAAGCTTACATCTAAAATGCAAGAAAAGAGCCTGAAACAGTGCTGCTTGGCCGACCTCGCTTCACCTCAGCTCATCTATAATATACTGTGTCTTACACACACTGAAAACACTCGTCTACCCACACACACACACACACATGCACACAACATGCCCTCTAGAGCTGACACTGATGTATGTGTGGCCTTGGTCTTGACATATACACACAAACACGCACCCCTTCTTAAAAAATTGAAAATACAAGTGCTTTTTGTCTCATATATCATCCAATTAACGCTTCCAAATAATCACAGAGAAGACAGGTAAAGTTTGTACCTCCAGCGTTTTACATTTTCCATCCAGCCGGCTACACAGGCGCTGGTAGTTGGCTGTCAACACGTCCAGTTCAGACCGCAAGGCATCGTGGGCCGTGGGTGGAGCCTTGGCGATGAAACTGTTCACGCTGTCAGTCAGGAGCTTGACCTTCAGCTCCTTGGAGTGGACCTCCTCCTGGGCCCTCTGATGGACAGGCAGAGAGAGAGAGAAGTTAATAGGTGATGTTTGTCTCGACAGCACAATAATTTCAGACACTGTAAAAAGACCAGACATGTCGAGTGTCCTCAACCAGATAACAACCCCCGACCTCCAAAGAGGATCTCTCAAATGAAATGTGCAAAATGTGCTTTTATACAGTATGAGGCAATGATGGTGCTTTGCTTATGTTAAATAAAAGTGATAAATGTCTGATGTACATCACCGTTCAAATATTTGGAATTGCACTAAATATTAAGCAGGCATTCATTTGATATAATCTGATCAGGGACAATACAACAAGTACCACAATACAATATAATACATAACATAAGTAAGTATGTAAAGGCAGTGCCAGATACAAGGTAGTAAGTTTACTCATGACTGCGAGTTTGGTTTGTTTTAAGCTACATCTTTCCTTTATGCTTAAAGCTACAGTTAGTAACTTCTATAAGAATACTTTTACCTTTACATACAAGTGGGAGAAAGTGGTAAATGAGAGAAAAATGAGGGCAGTATCGGCTCTGATTGGGTGTTTTCGTCCAGGATATCATGACAGTTTCAGCAAATATGTCAAAAAGCTGATTTTATAGAAGTTACTAACTGTAGCTTGAGGGTTAGGTAATCAATCAATCTTGTAATTCAATAGGTAGACTATTCCAGCAGTTGGTGGCTCTGATTAAGAAAACTATTTGCCAAAACCTGCCAGATCTGTATGGTGCAATACCTCAAAAATGAGGCAAACATCTGCAAAATGTTTAAACCTGTCAAACTTAAATAAATTGTACTGTTGTACTCGAATGTTTTCAGAGTTGTTATGCTTGCTTCTGACTAGCTTGTAAAGTACTTCTGAATCATCTTTCATTCTTTTAAGTCATAAATGCACAATGGTTCAGCCTGACTGAAAACTGAAAGGGCAGAAAGAGACAGATAGCTCCGAGCAACAGTTAAATAAAAATATATTGACTCACCAGTCACTGGCAAAAGAAACTGGAAGCTAACAAGCTGGTATTTAACAGGTGTGTTTTTGGTGTAGGATTAGTACTATTGAAAAGTCAGCTGAACGTACTATGGACTGACAAAAAACAGTTTAAACCTAATCAATACAACCACTGAGCAGACTGCAGAGGCACCATTATGTTTCAATAATGATCTCGGGTCACTTGCGCATTTCTGGACTGGACAACAAATTGAGAATCAAAGCTACAACCATATCCTCCCATGTCATGCAACACTGTGTGGACATGGACTAAATGGAAGTTTTTAATCACTTAACTATTCTTCTTTTGGGGCCAAAACTATACAAATGTAACTCAATACTGTTTTATACACACCTGAATCTGCAGAACAGAGGTTGATCATGCAAATTGGAGCCACATTTGCCACATTTATGGGAAAAACACGTGCCAGAATAATGATTTTTGCTTTTTCTAAGAGTTCTCTTGACTTTTCATGCAACCAACTCACACAAAGCTTGGGTTGCACAGAATTTAACAAAAGTGCAGACAGCCAGTGCAGATTTTAAAGTCGGCTACTCACAGTCATAAAAAGCGAGCAGAAAGTAAAAGGTTTTCTTTGTTACTATATTTTCTTTTTTTTGAGTATGTGATTTTGTTGATGTATGAAGACTTTAGAGACAAAAACAACACCTCTTGGAGCCTACTTTTGCTGTCTGACAAACTGGAACCATGCTTATTCTGTGTTGTTAAGACCTGAAAACCATCGATTTTAGGCACAAACTGTGGCTGAAAAACTGGAATTGTGCGAAAAGGACCTTAAGTTCAGTTGATTTAGCTTGTGTGCATTAACAAACCAAACCTTTCATATCGATAAAACTCTTAAAAGTCAAGTGAATTGTGAAAGAAAAGTGAGACAGATGGGGGAGATAAAGAGCAAGAGAAGGATGGAAGAGAAAGAGAGAGGGCTTAATGGATGGAGGGATGGACGCACGAACAAATGAATCAATGTATCTTCTGTTGACAAAGCCAGCGAGTGTGAAGAGACAGAGAGGAGACGGAGTGAACAAGTAAGCCAACGAATCAATGAATGAAGGAGTGTAGCTAATGCTTTCCCAAACGACGGGGGAGGGAGGGAGGGAGCAGGAGACGGAGGGGGGATTAGCAGAATAAACGAGTGAACTGATTCACGAATGGAGTTTCCTTTAAGCTCGGAGGAGAAAGGGGGGAGTCGAGGAGAGGAAGAGGAGGTGAAAGGAGGGAGGGGGAGATTAGCAAGAGCAAGCAGAGTGAAATCAATTTTTAATTTTCAACTCGACTCTCAAGTAAACTTTTTTCGGGAGGGAGGAGGGGTGAATGGAAGGGGACGAACACTGCCAAGGCTTTTGGGTGCATCACAAAGCAAATAGTGCCATAAATTTACATCACAAACACATCGCATTAAAGTTATGAAAGCTAAAAAAAAGTCAGCGCTGAATAGCAGAATCGATGCAATTTGATACAAAATTGAGGAATGGGGGGAATGAGAGTGGAGATGGGGGTTTGAAAAAGAGACACAAAGCTGTGAGTGAGGGTTGGGGAAGAAGATAAAGAAAGAGAGCTGTTTTTTTTTTTTTTTTCAACAATGAAAGGAGAGGCAGGCAGAAAGGCAGACGGGGGCGTTATCGACCTGGAATTAACCGGGATCAAAACAGAGTGACAGAGAAAAGAGAGAGAACAGCTGCTGCAGCTGCACGCAGTCGGTCAGATCTGGGCCTCCGCTGCGAATATAGAGAAGAGCGAGATCATGATTATCCAGAAAAAGCCCAGGTGTCAGGGAAATCCAAACAGGGCTCCGCTGAGACTCAACAAACACATAACTCGACATATTTAGGACTAAAACTGAGACGCGCAGGCAATTTCAATGTGGCTGTGAATGATCTGAGAGGAAAAAAAAGAAGACGACTTTCAAGGCCATGAAATCTATAGATCTATTCAAACCTGGATAACAATGATCAGATCCTGAGGGACTGTATGGAAATAAATGGGCTGGTGAGGTGCCTGAACCTCATGTCTCGCTCTCCATGAATATGAATGTTTTCTTTCAACCTTCTTCTGCTGGAGTTTTGAAAAAACATTTTTGGAAATTTTTGGCAACTTTCTGTGTATCCTGTTTTCTATTTTCTATTAATTTATTAATTTTGTTTTTACTCATTTCAATACACATCCTTTCGAGGAGTATTTTATTGTTTTATCTTGCCTCTCATTTACTTTTTATGTACTTTATTGACTGATCGACTTTTAATGTATTTACCTTATTTTTCTAAGGCAAATAAAGGCAAGGTTTTATCTGATCTCTGGTGTTTCCTCAGTTCCCATTTTAATGAGTGTTATTTCTATTTTAGTGCTTTATTATTCATAAAGTTATTGTTTTGGTTGATTGATTTCAATAAGTCTAGCTATGCCTGTAAATCACTGAAAATATTTCAATACAGTTTGAAAAAAACAAAAACAAAAAAAACAATGACGGTCAAAATGAGAAACTGTGTGAAAGCCCAACTTCAGCACTTTCAGCTGGTTTTCTCAGTTTGTCTAACATAATAGGTAAATAAAACATGGAACCTCACTATCTTGACAGAACTTATAATGCGTAACACCAACGAGCACATGAATAAACACCTGATATAGAGACAGAACTCTTATCCTCAAAGAACCTTTTGGAACTATGGTGCAAGTAAAAGTTGAAACTTTCTGTACTTCTGCCTCCCTCTTTTTCTCTATTCTGCACTGGACACACCCTGAGATCCTCCATACCCTTTTATGTCTGCTTCACACACACTCACCTTGAGCTCCTCCACGGCCTTGCGAAGCTCTTCGGGCGTCTTGTATGTGAAGTCTCTCTCCAGGTAGTCCTCCTCAGCCTGGTTGATCCACTCCTGCATCTCCTGCATCTCCTTCCTCAGAGCCATAGTCTTATCAAGGCCACCTTTCAGAGCCGACTTCTTAGCGTAGGCCTGGATGGAGGAGGAGAAAATACATGCAAACACTCAGTATTAGACAAACACAGTAGGGCAGGAAAAAACACATCCCCTGGATGAAGGTTACACACCTGTTTGCAGACGTTCTCCCACTGCGCGTTGAGTTCGTCCAGTAGTTTCTGGATGTAGATGGCAAACGGCGGCTCGGCCTCCTTCTTCAGGTACAGACCCACTTCATTGATGCCGTTGACGCTGGGTTGGATGGTGTGGATGTCGTTCACCAGAGCCTGGCCAATCAGAGTGCAGGACGGAGGTCATATATATTTCATCGTAGATCGTTTTGGTCTTATGGTTCGGTGTTTTTCAAATTTTTTTTTTTTTTTTTACAAGCAGGCCTGAAAAATGTGTTTATCTGCTCATTTTCAATCTCTTCTCGACTTCCTGGAGGGAGATTTTATAGACTCTTGTATATTTTATGATCTCTAAGGGTTATTTTATGAATTTCCTGGGGCATTTTATCCCCAGAACATTTTATTTTTATCTACCGTGTACAAACCTTTTATCAACCTGCCTTTTTTATCCAAGAAAAAATAAGCAATTTGTTGGTAAGGATAACAAGATATAATGCAACCTTAGTTCAACCTCAGTCATTGAAAGCGAGTCTAAAGTAACGTCAAGATGAATGTTTTCCTCACCGTGCACTGCTCTAACTGTTTCTCCAGGGCTTCAGAGTCACCCAGCGCCGGCCATTCCTCATTCAAGAACACGTCCACGTCTGCCATCCACTTCTTTAAGGTCTTGACATCATTCTGGTAGAGAGGAAAAAACAGGTATTGAATTTAAGTCTACTTTTTACAGTTCTTGGACTTTCAAGCAATATATAGTCATCTTTATGACTAGTCTCACCTCAAACTGCATCAGTTTGGCCATGAGCTCCTGGATTCTCTGGGTGTTGTCTGACAGCGTGCTGCCAAGTCGTCTCCAGCGAGCCATGATGGCGTCCATCTCAGCGCGATACCTACAGAAAATCACAGATTAGCTTGTAGCTTATTTCTTATTTCTTTACTAATTCATTATTAATGGAGGCTTCCTATTTATTTTCCATGTCTTACTTCTGGCTGATGTCTGGTGGAGCTTTCTGGAAGACTTGCTCCACGGCCGAGGTCAGGTAGTCCACCTCCTCCTGGTGTTCAGCCAGAGCCACCTGGAGGGCCTGGAGGGAAAGGGAGATGGAAAGACAGCGTGAGAAAGCGAGAGAGAGGAGAAGGAGATTTTGTGGTTTGTATTCGTAACTTTTGTTGTTCTTTTCTTTTATTTCACAAATATAATATGAGTTTGGCTGCCCACAAAATACACAAATTATATAATATTTGACCCTAAATTAATCAAATAAAGCAAGAACTGCAACTGAACCCCGCCTCCACAAAAGAATAAAAAATCTAAATTGGGTCTAAATAAAAGCTGTGTAGCTGCTAGTCGTCGGGGTGGAAATAAAATATAAGCTAGAAGAGTTTTTTTGGGCCATTTTGCCTGATTTGTTTTCCAGGTGGAGGTTGTAAACTCTGTGGGAGGAGGTCCAGAAGAGTGTAAAGTTCATCTGAAGTGCCTGTCATAAAAAAGGAGAAAGCCAACATAATGAGCAAAAATGTGCCCGTCATAGCTCATTGGGCTCAAAATAAATTAATACATAAAAAAGAAGCTTTGTGTGCAGAGGAAGGAGGTCCAGATGAAAATAAAATTTGTTTGAGGAGAAAAATAAAAAAGCTTGTTTGCAAAAAATCTGAACAGGTCTCTTGGCTACTTTGCACGCACCTTTTAACAGTCCCACAGAAAAGACAAAGAAAGTTCTGCTGATTGCAGCATTGTGTGTATGATGTGTGTGTATTTTGATGTGTGCGTATGATGATTTGTGCCAAATTATGTCAACTGTGTGAACATGGAAAAAGAAAAATTAAGGTGCTGTTTGTGTCTGTTCAGATGACGTATTAAATTAGATTGTATTTTAATACCAGGTATAAAAGGGGTGTATTTCACACTCCATGCAAAAATCTATACTTAAATTTGCCAGCTGATTTTCTCTGTTGTCATCGGGGTATTGTTATGTTTTACCCGCGTGTAACAGGAACACTATTTCTTTCTTTCATTCTTTTTTTTATAACTTTTTTTATTTGGGTATTTCTCAGATCCCATTTTACAACAAAAATATTTCCACATCCACTAACTTTTACAAGGCACTGCAATATTCACACAGTCTTATATATACAAACAATTCAACAAGAAAATACACACAAAAATGAATCAAAACAAGTTAAAATAATAACAACAACACTGAAAAGAACCACAGCTGAGTTATTCTACATCTTTCATTCCCTCTGCAATTCATCTACTCAATACGCCATAGGTTTTTTTTTAACCATCGTAATCGTTGATCTATGTTTTATATGATCTTATTTATGGTGCTTTAGCAAGTTTATTTACAAGTATTATTTATAGACTCTTTTCCATGTTCTCTCACTGGCAGCAACATTTGTTTGTGTATATGTTACTGTCTGTGTTTTTAATGTATAGAAGCTGCTGCAACAAATTGCCTCTTGTGGGATTAATAAAGTTGCATTGAATTAAATTGAATATATATTTGTGCTCTACGAATCAATCATCATGCC
>JAJHUR010139391.1:0-32208 GCA_027495735.1 Lutjanus campechanus
AAAATATCCATACTGCACATCTGGTTTAATCCAAGTCTTCTAAAGTCCTGACATGCTGTTCACACACAGTCACATCACACACACCCAGTTCGGACAGTGTGCATGTGAACGTGGCTTCAAGCTAAATAGCTACAGTGAAGATTCAGGCTACATACAGAGTATAATGACATTTTTTTTTTGTCAACTTGGCATGTCAGGGTTTTAGGAGACTTGGATTACACCAGACAAGGAATATGGAGGCATTTTATGTTTTTATTCCGTTGCTTCTTTATGTTTGAAAACTGGTCACCATTCACTTCCATTGTTTGGGAGATTGTGCAACACTGTTTTCCTGTGAAACTCCAGCAGTGTTTTGTGGACTAACAAAATAAACCCGACCCTCAATCAGCATGAGGGTGAGTAAATAATGACTGAAAATTTCGTGCGAATTAGGCTGTAATGAGATATGGGGAGGAACTAATTCAGACAGCTATTTATTTTTTAATTGATAATTATAATTGTTAAATTGATATATTTATTGATTAAGGTATCTCTTCATATTTGAAAAATGTTTTTCTTGTTGGTGTTAGTGTGTTGTTCGTGTAAAAGTACTCATTATGAAAAATGCCTGCTTTCACAGCGTTATATAGTTATATACTATTATGTTATACTTATTAGGCTACTAATGGATTGATTAATACTATGTTACTGTATCATATCATAAAAGCATATCATGTGATTTTAATGTAAAAAGTGATTAGGTGTCAAGTAATGTAGTGGAGTAGAAATACTCAAGTAAAGTATGTCAAAAATTCCACCGTACTTGAGTAAATGTACTGTCAACCACTGGTGAACAACTGTCTTTTATTCTTATTGGCTGATCTGGGACACAGGAACAAAGCTGTACTCTCTGATTGGCTGGCGTCGAAGGCAGCAGTGAACTCCATTGTGATCAGCTGATGAGTTTATCTGGCTGAAAAAGACCAATACAGTTTCAAGGACTAGCTGGATAATGAGTTAACAGTGTAGTACCAGTAGTTGTAGTAGCAGTAACATAATACTGGTATTAGTATCGCCACTACTGTGAAAGTCAGCTGGTGTGAGATTACTGTGTGTTTTATTCTCTTGAGGAGTGTTTGATGAGATCTTCCTCCTCCTCCTCCTTCTCCTCCTCCTCCTCCACCACAGCTCGTCCTCCAGCTGCCTGACGACTCTTTAAATATTGACACCGTGTCCGCCTCCAGCAGCCCACGGACCGGACCGAGAGGGCCCCTCCAGCCCCGGCAGGAAGGCAGGCAGGGCGGCTGCAGCTCTCCTGAGCTCCGGCAGGAGGCAGTACAGCGGGGCTTCTGTCCATGGTGCTGAAGACTGGGCTGGATCTGTCCGGGGTGCTGAACAGCTCCGGGGTGCTGGGCTCAGTCTGAGGCTGCCGTCACACTCTTCACTCCCTGCTGAGGTGTTCTGCTGCCGGATCCCGGTCCCGCTGTGTCCCGGTGAACGTGCGTGTGTGCCGGCCCGGAGGTGTCGGAGCGGAACGGAGCGGAGGGGGAGGGGAGGGCAGGAAGGTAAGGCTTTATGTCGCTCTGCTCTCACAAAGAGCATGAAGCGCACTTATTTGTCGGTATTTTCCGGGCCCGGGCTGCGTGCTTCACGGTGGATTTACACCGAGCAGGAGGCCGTGACGAGGCGGGATTGAGGCTGGACACCGCGGATGTTAGGGTGCTTTCTGCCGGCGGAGAACCACTGAAGCTCGGACCGAACGTGCGGACGGTCGGACGGCTTTAAAGCGATTATTATTGTTGGTCGTTATTCGCAACCGTTATAATGGCGGACAGTATCGACACAGTTTAATGTTCCGAGTGTAACCCGCTGGACGCCGGTGGCCTTTGTGTGCGCGTGTGCGTGTGTGCTGTTGTGTCGGTGTTCCGGTGAAGGAGAGCAGAAAGGCCTCGTCCTGGTTCTCAGCCCGGGCCGGCCTCCATATCCGCTGCCTGCCTCTCCGTCTGTCTGTCTGTCTGTCAGCGCACAACAAGCCTCAACACCTCTGCTTCATGTTCGCACTTTTGGTTTTTGTTTTGTTGTTTTTGTATGTGTTTGTGTGTGTGTAAAGTGTTGTAATGTAGCAGCGGTCCTGTAAAGTGACGCCACACTCAGCAGACACACGGTCACTGCCTTTTGTGGCCCGTGACCCTGATCCAACATCCCCAAACTGTCACGACTGTCACCGCTGTGTGCCGTCATGTCTGACAGGCCTTTGTATTCTGACAGGAATCTATAAATGGAATATATTACGACGACAGTTTCCAAGTTATGTCGATCATTTCTGTATTAATATGATTATTTTTCATTTATAATATCTTTGTAGCCTACACTTTGTAGTGTATGTTATGGGGGCGTTCATAGTAATGTTATTATAGTGAACTAAAACTAAACTAAAAACTAACAAACCAATCAATATTGCGTACTTACAAAACTAAGTGAAATAAAAAAAAAAAAAATATATATATATATATCAGAAATCTTTAGTTTCCGCCAGATTGGTCAAAATTTGTCAACACAACAACGTGAGGAGGAGTAATTATAATTATATATAAATAAAGACAGATAAAAACAACTAGAACTAATATTGAAACTAATAAAAACTAGACTGAAACTAAATACTTTGATACAAAAACTGAAGAGAAAAACCAGCAAAACCACTCTGGAAACAAACTGAAACCTGAATGAATTGAAAAGAAGAATTAAAAATGAAAAATTAAAGTAAAAACTAAAGAAAAATACAAAACTATAATAACTCTGATTCATAGTAAGTGGTGGAAAGAGTGCTGAAAATCTGTACTCAAGTACAAGTATTGTTACACTGCTAAAATATTACTTAAAATAAGTACAAGTAAAAGTACTGGTGTTACAAATATACTTCAGTAAAAGTACAACATTAATCTCAAAAACTACTTGAGTATTAGTTACTTTTAATTGTTGATGTCATGTCACCTAGTCAAACTTGGGTTGCGTATTGATGAAATATCCATGGATACATTTTTAATTAGTGAAATTCCTAACAGCAATTAATTGATTGATGATAAATGATTAACACCATTATTCTAAATGTGTTGTTGTTGTGTTTGTCAGTTGTATGTCATAGTTCTCACTGGCCTGTTTGTGATCAGATCACATCATTATTAGCCACTAAAATGCAGATGAAAAGTTTGGATATTCATTCAAATTGTACTCAGTAAAAGTAACTAATAGATTACATAGTGTAATGCATACTTGTGTATGAGTAAAAGTGCAGACTTGAAAATCTACTCATAAAAGTACTAGTACCAAAAAACTACTTTACAGAAAGCTGAGTATTTGTAATTAGTTACTTCCACTCCTGTTCATTGTGTAGTGTATTCACTATGCTTTATGGCTACAACCATCTACATAAAGCTCTCTGATGCACTATATCAACAATCATAAAACATTATAAAACACTATCGATGTGACTTACAAGGAATCATAATTTCAGTTTTTAGTCACCCCCAAAATGCTGGATCCTAAGTTTCCCATAATGCAACTCAATGCATTATGGGAAAAAAGCCCATATATTCCAAACGCCACATGTCTACTTTGTTACGCAGGCTGATGAGTAAACTGATATACATTATGTGTAAAAAAAAAAATAAATAAATAAATAAATCTGTGGATTTGCCCTCAAAACATTCTGATGACTGTTTCTGTGTTTTATCTGACAGAAAATGAGTTCAAAGGTCAGACACTGAGCCAGTGGTGGACCAGGGAAGAGCCAATCAACCAGAGGGGACGCGCCTCAGCATCAAAGTATCCATCTCTCTGTCTCTCTGTCTCTCTGTCTGTCTGTCTGTCTATTACTCTCTTCATCTTGCTCATGTCCGTCTCTTATTCAGATGAGCCAGGACACTACAGAGACACGAACACGAACACGCTCCAAAGGCATCCGAGGTCAGTGTCCACACACACACACGCACGCACACACACACACACACACACACACACACACACACACACACACACACACGTCTTTTTATATTTAAACTCTCATGTGACTGTTACTTTACTCTCTGTCTCATCAGACCTTGTGGGCCAAGAGATGAAGCAGGAGTTAAGGTCAGTGGTTCTACTCTCTGACAGAAGACTTTGTATCATAATGTATGAAGTGTGCTGTGTGTATCTAATGTGTGTATTTGTCTCACTGCGCGTCAGCAGCAGCTGTCCCACCCCTGGATGTGACGGCAAAGGCCACGTCAGCGGAAGATACTCGCGACACAGAAGGTAGGAGTCATGCTGGATTTCTCTGCACAGCAGTTAGCCAGTTAGCATGAACACATACAGAGGCTTTATGCTGTGTCCTTTATGAAAAGACACACTCACAATGAGACCAAGTAGCTGTTTGTAGTACAAACATGCATTTTGTTTTTTTATTTTTTACAATATATATTATAATTTTATGTAAAGCCATAAGTGATGGTTGAACAAGTTATTAAGTTGTCATATTGGTCATTTGGAGACATTGTTACTCATGTTGAAAGAGTCAGAGACAAACGAAGTTTTCCCTAAGGACAGAAGATGTCATATAGAGCTGCAACTAATGATTATTTTATTTTCTCAATTAACTGATTAATTGTTTGGTCAATAACATGTCCATAAACTGTAACAAGTGTCGACCTGTGTTTCCCAAAGTCCAGGATGACGTCCTCAAATGTCTCATTTTGCTCACAACTCAAAGGTATTCAGTTTACTGTCAGAGAGGAATAAAGAAACCAGAAAATATTTACATTTCAGAAGCTGAAATCAGATCATTTTGCCTGTCTTTCCCTGAAAAACTCAAAGCAATTAACTTATTATCAGAATAGTTGGTGATTAATTTGATATTCAAGTGATTATTGTTGCAGCTCTAGTATCATGTTGAAAAGTCCTTTAATGCATGTGTGAAACACATAGCCAAGTCCGGCTCGGCACCTCATATGATGTGGCTTGCAAAAAAATATAATTTAAACATTTTAGTTCTACGCTGCGTTACAGAAGTATGGTGTCTATAAACTACATGTCCTGTGTTTGTCCCCATTTTGTTATCCGCTCACTGAAGACATCAAAGCCACTAGATGTCACTATATGCTAGATAGCACATCAACATCATCTAGTCATTTCTAGCAGGAGCACTCTACCCAAGTGGTTAAAACTACTTTTGTATATTTCACTTTTTAAATCGATTGCATAACAGTTGTACACTCGAATGTCGACTTGCCCTTATTCTTCCTAGACTTATACTATCAGATCTAGCTATTAATTATTAAATAATTTCTAAAAGTAATAATGAAATGTGGAGGCAATTATGTAATATGATATCAAGTAGATACATTTATATACAGTAGTTTAACATTTACAACAGGCCCTTTGAAGACAGCCATAATGCTTGTGGACCTGCTCTAAAGCAAATGATGTTGGACTGTATGATTAAAAGACTTTACTAGCCGAGATCATAAAAAACAGCCTCAGACCATGACTACACTACAGTATGTTGACAGATGTGTCCACATACTTCTGGGCATATAATAATAATAATAATACATTTTATTTATAGGCGCCTTTCTCGACACACAAGGTCACCTTACATCATCAAACATAAAAGCAGACACAATATTTAAAAGACACAATAAAAAATAAAATACAAAAATACAATTTAAATTAGACAATGCAGTTGTGATCAGAGGGAGTAAGCTAGTTTAAACAGATGGATTTTGAGTTTGGATTTGAAATGTGGTAGTGAGTCTGTGTTACGGAGGTCAGGTGGGAGTGAGTTCCAGAGCTGGGGAGCAGAGCAGCTGAATGCTCTGCTCCCCATGGTAACAAGACGGGCAGGGGGGGCAGTGAGATGAATGGAGGAAGAGGATCTGAGGGTGCGGGCAGGTGTAGCAATGCTTTTTTTTTTAAACCGATGTATCATAAATAGATGTTAAGAATATAACCATACTACAAGTATAAAGACCTGCAAACAATGTCTAGAAACTTATCACATCTCACAATGTATAAGTGTTGGACAGAGTAACAACATAAAGCTCATGATTTTGCTGTTTTATGTTAGCATGTTGGATGTTAGCATTCACTGACATTGTCATCCTGCTACCCTTTAGCGTGCTGGGATGCCCAATCGTGAAGAAAAGGAAGCTGGAGGAGGCTGAGGCTGAGGAGAACCAGTCTGCTCCCAAGAGGAGGAACCAGCCTGCCAAACAGGCAGCAGAGGAAGGTTTCACTGTGGATAGTGAAGCAGCAGAGGAGGAAGAGGAGGAAGAAGAGGAGGAGGAAGATGACCTCAAAGAGAAGAAGAAAAACAAAACAAAAGGCAGGACAGAGGAAATCAAAAGTGTGGAGACAGCAGGTAAGGCAAGAGGGAGGGGAATCTGGGCTCTCAAGACACCATCACCAAACTGCACTGACATTGTTTCATTTGGACGACAGTTAGATGCCTTCAGAATTAAAACTGTGTACTGATATACACTATAATCAGCAAAGATTATAGAAATGTCTCAAAATGTAGTACATTTGTACAGCAGAACAAACTTTTTCTTTTGTTGTTGCTCTTCCTGTCTCATTAGGAGAAGTCATCCATTTACCTCATAATGGCTTAAACAACAACAACAAAATTATTGCAATACAGTAGCAAACAACAAGATTCTAAAATAGTGTGAAAATTATCAGCTGAGGGTGAAAATAAAATGATAACCATATTGTATATTGACTTGTATACAATTGAATACAGTACAAAGATAAAATATTTAATGTTGAAACTGATCAACTTTATTGTTTTTTGTAAATATTCTGAATTTGATGTCTGCAACATGCTCTAAAAAGTTGTGACAGGAGCAACAAAAACTGTGAAAGCTCAAAAAACACCTGTTTGGAACGTTCCACAGGTAAACAGGTGACAGTATCATGATCAGGTATTAAAGGGGCGTCCCTGAGAGGCTCAGTTGTTCCTAAGCATGGATGGGGTGATGTTCACCACTTTGTGAAACACTGCAGTAGTCCAACAGTTTAAGAACGTTTTTCAACACAAAACTACAGGAATTTAGAGATTTCACCATCTACGATCCATAATATCATTAAAAGATTCAGAGAATCCAGAGAAATCTCTGCATGTAAGGGACAAGACTGAAAACCAACACTGAATGTCTGTGACCTTTGACCCCTCAGGCAGCACTGCATTAAAAACTGCATTAAAAACCCACATCATTGTATAAAGGATACTACATGGGCTCAGGAACACTTTGGAAAACTGTTGTCAGTAAACACAGTTTGTCTCTGCATCTACAAATCTAAGTTAAGACTCGACCATGTAAAGAGAAAGACATATATCAACAACATCCAGAAACACTGCAGACTTCTCTGGACCTGAACTCATCTGAGATGGACTGACACAAAGTGGAAAAGTGTGCTGTGGTCTGACGAGTCCACATTTCAGATTGTTTTCACAAATCATGGACGTCGTGTCCTCTGGGCTAAAGAGGAAAAGGACCATCCAGATTGTTACCAGCCCTAACTTCAATAGACAGCAGCTGTGATGGTATGGGGGTGAGTTAGTGCCCACGGCATCATGGGTAACTGTCACATCTGTGAAGGTCCCATTAATGCTGAAAGGTACAAACAGGTTTTGGAGCAACATGCTGCCATCCAGACGTCTTTTTCAGAGACATCCCTGCTTATTTCAGCGAGAAACATTGTGCAACAGCGTGTCTTCATAGTAAAAGAGTTCAGGTACTAGACTGACCTGCCTGCAGTCCAGACCTGTCTCCCACTGAGAATGTGGATTTGAAGCTCAAAAGACGACAACAGAGACCCCAGACTGTTGAGCACCTGAAATCATATATCAAACAAAAATGAGAAAGAATTTCACTTTCAGAACTTCGAAAATTGGTGTCCTCAGTTCCCAAACTCTGACTGAGTGTTGTTAAAATAAAAGCTGATGTATCACAGTGGTAAACATGATCCTGTTCCGAATTTTTTATGATGTGTTACAGACATCAAATTCAGAATGAGTGTATATTTACAAAAAGAAATAAAGTCCATCTTACCTTCAAACTGTATTCAATTTAACATAGGTTGAAAAGTTTTTGCAAATCATTACACCCAGTTTTTATTTGGTTTTAAACAAGAGTCTTACAGTCCTGCTAGCAGCTCTGTGATAAACTTCCACACAATGGTACTTTGAGCTAAATGCTAATAGCCGCATGCTAATATGCTAATAATGACAATGTTAATGTTAGTTTAATTCATCTCAAAACAGCATATTGCAAAAAATGGAAAGGATCACCAGAGAGGAAACAGACAAAATGGTGGCATAGCTAAAGAAATACTCAGATAGCTGAGCTTCATCATTTCTAAAATTCATAATCCAGCAGCCAGACTCTTAAGGGGCGTCCACACCAAGAACTATCACAATAACTATAAATATATTGTTATAAAAATTGTTCTAACTCAAATGGATGGCAGAGTCCAGACTGCAACTTATAGCTGTGCTTTGGTATTACAGGCTTCACTTCATTAATGTTAAACAAATCAGATAAGGTCAGTCACAGTGCATGTGTCAAGGTGTGAGTTACCATATAGAGATGATAATGATGGTTATGTCTTTTTCATATCCAAAGCAGGCTGCTCACCGGTGACAACAGAGGACACAGAAACAGCAGTCTGTCTTCCAGCTGAAGATGTCAAGAACGAAAGCATCGCCTTGGTGACTGAGAATGAACCTGAGAGCGAGAAAAGTGAAGAAGTGAAGCCGGTAACACTCAGCGATGATCATCAGCAGGAGGAAATTGAGACAAAGGAGGAGGAGGAGGAGGAGGAAGGTCAGCTGGTGACAACAGAGCAGGCAGCAGAGCAAGCTGAATCAGGAACAGAGGTCACTGAGCTTACAGAGACAAAGGAAGAGGAGACAGAAGGGGAAGAAAAGGAAGAGGCTGGAGAAGAAGAAGAAAAGGAAGAGGAAACAGGAAAGGAACATGAAGCGGAATTAAAGGAAGAGGAAGCAGAAGAGGAGGAAAAGGAAGAGGATGAGCAGCTTGAAAGGCAGGAGGACATTGTGGTAGAGAGGGAGGTGGAGAGACAGATGATGAGCCAGGAGAACTGTGATCACCAGTACTCCAGTGGAGACTACAACCATCAACCCAAAGAACCAACACAAGAGCAGAGTAAGAGGGAAGAGCGGGAGGAGGACGACGAGGAGGAGGAAGAGGAGGAAGAGGAAGAGGAGGAGGAGGATGAGGAAGAGGAGAGAGAAGAGAGAGAGGTCCACCAGGAGGTGGACACTCCGTACACTTTGAGTCCACGCACTCAGGGATCTGAAGCCGAGGTGTCACTCAGGGAAGAAAAGGTCTGCACCCCCATGACTGAGGAAGAGGAGGAGGACGAAGAACCCGAGGAGGAGAGAGAGGACGAGGATGACGACAGGCGGGGGAAAGAAGCAGGCGAGGTGGTGGAGGAGGAGGAAGAGGAGGAGGACAGAGACTCCAGCAAAGCCTCTCCAACCACAGTGGTGATAGAAGTCCGCTCTGAGGAGGATGATGACGACGAGGATGAGGAGGAGGAGGAAGAGGAGGAAGAGGAGGAGGAAGAAGAGGAGGACGGAGGAGAGCAAGATTGTGTCTCAGAGGGCTCAGGAATCACAGATGACTCAGAGAACTGGGATATGACTCGGGGGAACCTGGGGCTGCTGGAGCAGGCCATCGCCCTGAAGGCGGAGGAGGTGAAGGGGGGTCAGGAGGCACAGAGCTCCCCAGACTACCACCCATACAGCTCCTCCAGCAGGAGCTCCGAGCCCACTGCTGTCGCCCGCCGCACCCCCCACTACAGCAAAGGTACACTTACTGTCACTGCTGCTACTATGACTACACACAACAGTCACACATGTAAGGGATAATACAGTGAGCAGGTCGTTATTTTGAAATAAACCTCGACAGAGTGATTCACCATTTCACAATAATAACCTGCTCACTGTACATTATCCTGCTTATTACATGGTTACTGACCAAAATAAATCATAAACAAAATGTTGATTTAAAAATGATTTTATGGCTCCTCCAGAATCTATTGGAACTGTGTCCATAGCAACAGCCTGTTCTTCATAGCAACAGTCTGTTATACATAGCAACGGTCTGCCATAGAGAAATAACAGACCTCAGAATACTGCAATCGACCAGTTAGAGTATTTAACAGTGTCGTCTTATAATGTGAAATAAACCCTGCCAGGGTGATGCAGTATTTAACAATAATGACCTGCTCACTGTACATTATCCTGTTTATTACATTCTGTTCTTCATAGCAAAGACATGCTGAGACCTGCAGACAGAGGTGCAAATAGCATCTGCCCATGCTAAAAAAGTATTTTTATCAAAGAAATCTGTCACAGCATATCCACTGTTCCATACTGTATTTATGACATGGCTTTGCTAAATAGTTACAGCATTCTAAGGTCTGTCATTTCTGTATACCTGACCATGTTATATAAACAGGCTGTTGCTATGAAGAACAGACTGTTGCTATGGACACACTCAGAATAACACAGTACAGTGAGCGGGTCATTATTGTGAAATACTGCATCACCCTGTCAGAGTTCATTTCACAATAATGACACAGTCATTATACATTTTCCCTTACATACAGTATTGAACAGTGGGTATGCTGTGACAGATGTCTTTGTCTGTCTTTGTTAGCTGATTGATAAACTGATTGTATTTGTAGCTAATTAACGGTATGTATCAACTAATAGGCTAAGCTAATTAGCCAGATGGATGGACAAACTAGCAACCAAGTCCAGTCAGACTTTACTTAGATAAAGCCTGAAATCACAAATGACAGCTTGCCTCTGGTGACTTTATGACCTGTACAGCGTACAACACCTTCTGTCCTTAATGTTAGACTCTCATCAGCATGACAGAGCACTCTAGCATGACAAAAACAACTTCAACTACCTCAAGGTTCTTCTTTAGATTAGATGTGGAGTCTTTTGATGCTAAAAGCTGCTTGTTATAAGCAGAGAAGCAGAGCTACACTGCATTGCAAACTTCATGAGTATGTATATGGGTAAAATGTTCTTTGCACATTTTTTTCATCTGTTTATGGGAAATGTCTCATGAATCTTAGTGCAAAAAAAGAAACTAAAAGTAATCCTTCAAGAAAATCTAATTTAAAGACATAAACTGTATTCAACATACAACCAATGTAAACTGTAACTGTAACCAAATACAGTTACTGATATTCTGCATTTTAAATACTGTATTCCATTTCTCCCAAACCCTATCTGTAATGCTACTTGCACCTGGGGCTATTTACACCTGCATGGCAGAGACATGCCATGATCTTTACCTAAACCTAACCAAACTGAGCCCGGTGTTTAACCCATTCATCCACCCCAACCTCCCCTGTGCAGACACTTTGTTGCTCATAGTAGCTAAACTGGAGAGCCAGATGTAAATAGTCAAACAGCTGCTGTGTGTCTGTTCTCATCTGGATGCAAATAGATTCTGCCAAGATTCTGATGCTATTAGCGAGCAGATGTCAGATGCCAGCAATGCTATTTGCACACAGTGTGAAATGGCCAATGTGGCTATTTGCACCCACACGCCAGTGACAAACCATAATCTTTTTCTAAATCTAACAAAATTTTAGTGATTAAAATATAAAACAACACTAAAGTAACTACTTCACACAGGTCTCAAACCCCAGTCTCCTGAGTGAAGTCCTGTGCGCAAATGGATATTCTGTTTTTATTTTAGTACTTGTCTACTCACTGGGGTGCTTTAATTCATTCTTGCCATCTAAATTGCCCCGTTCTCTATTCAGAGAAGAAGGAAGTGAAGTGTCCAACCCCAGGGTGTGACGGGACAGGTCATGTGACTGGGCTGTACCCTCACCATCGCAGTCTATCTGGATGTCCTCACAAAGACAGAATCCCTCCAGAGAGTGAGTAAACATCACCTGTCAGAACACCAGAGATCACAGTCAAGCTTATTCTGCCACTTTCAGCTAAAACCTGTATTATTACCAGTACTACCACAACTACTTTACAACTGCTACTACTTCTTCTTTATAGAAAAAACTACTACTACTGCCTGTATTGCTGCTTCTGCTTCTTCTTACGACAGTGAGTGATGTGAAAGCAAACTAAACAGACTGACTGAGTGTGTGTGTGTGTGTCTGTTGTGCGTCTGTAGTCCTGGCCATGCATGAAAACGTCCTGAAGTGTCCGACTCCTGGCTGCACAGGCCAAGGACATGTCAACAGCAACCGCAACACACACCGAAGGTTAATGAAACACACACACATGTACACATACACATACACACAAACAGGCCGTAATACACTCTTAGAAATAAAGTGGACTTGTCCCCATGGGAGAACGCTTTTTGGTTCCTGGTCGAACCTTTTATAAAGGTATCACTTGGAACCCTCAGAGAGTTTTACATAGAACCCAACATAAAGAGTAGAACCTACAACCATCTGTGAAAGGTTTCACCCAGAACCCCCTATGGGAAGTTCTAAATGAGAACCCTTCTATGGTGTGATGGTTTTACTCAGAAACCAGAATCTTTCCACCCTTACCTTACATCTAACAAGACCCCATCGAGGGGGTTACACAAAGAACCCTTTTATATTCATAGGGCTTTATGTAGAGCCCCCTGATAACCCTTTTATATTTGATACAAAGAACCCTTGATGAAAAACTTGATCAAGGAAGTCAACAATCCTCTCTAGGGTTCTGTCCAGAATCTTTTCACATTCTTTGAGTACTAACAAGAACCCACCCAGTATATTCTCCTGAGAACTCTTCTATATTCCAAGGGTTTTATGTAGAACTCACCCAGGGTTTTCTCCCAAGAACCCCTTTATATTCTATGAGTTTTATCCAGAACCCACCCAGGGTATTCTCCTGAGAATCCTTCTACTTTCCAAGGATTTTATTTAGAACCCTCACAGGGGGTTTCTACCAAGACTTGTTCTATATTTTGGTACAAAGAACCCTTGACAAACCATTTCTTCAAAAAAGAGTTTCTTCAGAAGCAAATGGTTCTGGGTAGAACCTAAGCACTTCAGGTAGAACCCTTTTGGAACCCTTATTTCTTTCTTTATGCCACAATAAATGTGAACATATACAAGATTTTTCTGTGTCTTATACAGACAAGAATTAGGGAAAAAGATGAAGTTGAGTTTTGAGGATGTTTCTCTTTCTCAGTTCTGTTCATGTCAGATATCGATGTCTGTGGTTTGGCAGCTTTTTTGTTTTTAGTAGTGGTCTAAAAAAGTTTTGGGGGCTTTTGGAGTCAAATTCTAGAATAAAAATGAATATTTAGACAAAATATTGAGTCAAACCTCAGGGAGAACCAGTCATCTAATACTACTAACACATACTGACACTCTCTAGTCTCTATAACCCAAACTTCTGTCTGCATATTAAATGTCTACCTACTCATGAGTTTTGGTCCATTGAATGAAAACATTTGGATATGTGTCCCCTGTCAGTCTGTCCGGCTGTCCCATCGCAGCTGCAGCTAAGCTGAACAAAAGCCAGGACAAGCAGGTTCATCTACAGGCTGCAGCCAGCGAACCATCTTCCAACTCTGACAGAGTGCTCAGGTTAGTTCACACCTCATACATACGTCACTCAGTCTTGAGAATTGTGACAAATCATGTCCTACCAAAAAAAAAAGACCCTTTTTGAAGAACCACCCTAATTCCAATTTTTTGATAAACATTTATATTCTTATGGACTTACACGTATGTAATTTATGAAATGTTTTGGTTTGCTTTAATTTTTTTAATTTTTAAACTTGCTCTGTGCCAGAAAACAGCCTTGTCCCACACAAGAATTCACAACTTCACAAATCTGTTCAAAGTCTTCAATATCTAAAACTAACAATACCTACTGATAAACGTAACTGTAAATATGTGCTATTAAAACCATCATTGTTGTCAAATGTTGGCACTTTAAAGTTGTGTCCCAGATTTGCAGCAACACCATCAGATTTTTACAAAAACATGATTTAATCAGGCATAAACCATAACATGTCGACTCTGTAGCCCTTCTAAATCAAAGCTAAATAAGAATTATGGTTTAAAAATGTGTACTTTGATTAGCATTAAGAGAACTCTGAGCAATTTTAACAAATAAAATGGCTGCTCACTATGACTATGACTAATGTAACATTTTGTCAACTGTAAATTTTCCACATGACTGAGTTGACATCTGCATTTTATAGAAAATGTAATCACTAGCAGGTTGGCCCCTTACAAGGTTTAATAGCTTAGCGTTTGATATTTTAAAATATATTTTCCAGCGTAATTGAAAAGTAAAATTCAAAACCCCTCAAAATGTGGTTTTGTCCCAGTTCTCAAGAATAAGTGATATACAACCATGCCATGCCTCTGTTGGGATAATACATCACTAATGGTTCCTCCTCCAGGCCCATGTGTTTCGTGAAACAGCTGGAGATCCCTCAATACGGCAGCTACCGGCCCAACACAGTGACCACCACGCCTCGAGCCAACCTGGCCAAGGAGCTGGAGAAATACTCCAAGGTGTCTTTTGACTATGCAAGCTTTGATGTCCAGGTGTTTGGAAAGCGAATGCTCATTCCAAAGACTCCCAGCAGCACTGAAACATCACCCAAAGCCTTCAAATGTAAGAGCCACACACTTCACCTCTGTGCTCCACTTCTCTGTTTGGATTTGAACATGGCCTGTATTACAGAGCATAGTTATGGGTAACTCTGGAAAAACAGGTCACAGAAGGACTTTGAATTGCTCACATGTTTTAGTTTTAACTTCTATAAATTTGGTGCTGCTGTGATGTAGAGATAAATGCGCAGGTCAGTTTAATCATTTGCATTTTTCACAGTTAGTCAAATGCAGATGATGCATCCATATCAGATCAAACAGGTAGTGGATTTTTGAGGCAGATGCTGTTATTGGTATTTGAGAGTTAAAAAGTCTGATAGTGCTGTTTCTGCCAATATATTTTTTTAATATAATCAATATTCATGATTTCAATCTGCTTAGAGGGATAGTTCACCCAAATTGAAAATTCAGTCATTATCTTCTCACCCTCATGACAGCATTGCTCAACCTCCCAAACAATGGAAGTGAATGGTGACCAGTTTTCAAATGCAAAAAAACAAAAGAAAAAGGACAATGAAATGCCTCCGTCATGCTTGTCTGGTGTAATCCAAATCTCTTAAAGCCCTGACATGCTGTGGAATCATGCACACAGTTCAGACGGTTGTGTACATGTGAGTGTGGCTCCAAGTTAAGGATCTACAGTGAAGATACAGGCTAAAAGCACGGTGTAAATGATCAAGTCATGTCATGTTGGAATGGCTTTAGGAGAGTTGGATTACACCAGTCAAGCAATATGGAGGCATTTTATGTTTTTATTCTGTTGTTTTTTTTTTTGTTTGTTTTTTTTTTGTTTTGTTTTTTTGTTGTTGTTGTTGTTGTCATCATTCACTTCCATTGTTTGGGAGATTCTGCAATGCTGTTTTCCTGTGAAACAGTGTTTTGTGGACTAAAAAACTAAACCTGACCTTCAATCGGCATGAGGGTAAGTAGATAATGACTGAATTTTCATTCTTGGGTGAACTATACCTTTAATTCAAAATCTGAAATTAATAATTACTGCACAAATGAACAGAACATAAACTTAAAGGGAAACTTTTGTACTTTCCATGTGGATGTCCGTGTCAGTGTTGATGGTAAATGTAGTCAACTGAAGCAATAAATGCCTCAGTGCTGCTATACTGACCAAGAAAGCCGCAGAGTTCTGAGTGCCTACATGTACCAGGATGCATTGCGTCAATAGCCATGTTGCCATGTATCACCATCCTAGAGTATAGCTATTACTTTGTTGGCCAAAACATAGTGACTACTCATTTAGCATGCCCCCTTGTCTAACCAGAGGAGGAGACTAGAAATCCAAGCTGAACCAGCTGGTTCTTCCTTAACAACAATGACATCACTGTGACATCACTAGATACAGATACAGATTTTGCAGGGCAAAATGGCATCACCGTATCTAGGATACTTTGACTTAATTTTTGCACAATGGGAGAGAGCGGGAATGTTGTCCATCTTTATTTATTTTATGGTCAGTCACTGAATGGTTAAAATGAAACCTGATATTAGTGTAACTACCAGCAGCAGATATGTTAGCTACATCTAGCTTTAATGTTGCACACCTACAAGTGCAGTGTTGAACTCCACAGTACTCTGTTCTCTTGCACTAAATTCCTTCTGCTCTGTTCCCACACAGCTAAATCATTCCCTAAGGCCTCCTCCCCCAGCCACAGCGTGTCAGGAGGCTTCTCTAAGAGCGCCTCGTCCTCCACTGCTTACGACTACAGCCAAGATGCAGAGGCAGCCCACATGGCAGCAACAGCCATCCTCAACCTGTCCACCCGCTGCTGGGAGAGACCAGAATCCCTCAGCACCAAGCCCAGGGAGCCCTGCACCAAGGTACACTGGATTAATTCACACATAAAAGGGTGTAAAAAATTGGGTCGGGACAGTAGGGACATGTGTCTACCAATATCCTACTGAACTACTGAGTTGAAATAGCAATAACTTTGATCAAAAAATTAAAATATAGCAACTGTTGTCTGTCAGTGTCTAGTCAATTTGTCAGTATTTTAAGTTTTGTGTGCTCCCCCTCACTATGCCTCACATTGGTTTACTCACAGCCTGGGGACTTTATATACTGCCAGCATATCTAATTTATGAATTAAGCAACTAGCAACAAATCTAGTGAGGTATTCAGACCATCTGGGGGAAAGTGAGAAATATACACAAATATATTATACATGTTTATAGTCTCACCAACCATGGCATGACATATCCACCAGCAGACATGTAGAGTAGCTCAACAGTGAACAGTACACTGCGCCGTCATGCTCTCTGTCCCCTCAGCCTGACTTACTGTGTATCTGAACCCTGCAGGAGTCAGACATCGAAGTGGATGAGAACGGCACCTTGGATCTCAGCATGAAGAAAACCAAGAGGGAGGGCATGCAGCCTCCGGAGCCTTCATCCTCCTCGTCTTCATCCTCTCAACTCATCGGAGTCACCTTGTCTCAGGGCCACACTCAGCAAGAGTGGGAGGGGCCGCTGGACTTCACCAAAGCAAGTGGAGTCAAAGAGGAAGACCATGAAGAGGTACAGCACGCGTCCACTGTGAGGAAACACAGACTGATCATGTTGTGACACAGTCACACACTTTGTAGTTTAACTCTGTGAACCTGATTCTTTTGGATCACCCATGATTCACCTCTTTTCAGGCTGAGTATACGGCTCCTTCATACACTTCCTCTGATGGTGAGGAGGAGGACCAGGAGAACCTGGAGGAGCGGAAGTACCCCGGTGAGGTCACCACCTCCAGCTTCAAGGTCAAGTTTCAGCCCAAAGACAGCAAAAAAGAGATTCTCGTGTAAGTCCCCTCCATCACCACACCTCCAGTCAGAACATCCTCCCACCTTTCATGTAACTGCAGACTTTCTTAATTAGATCACACTTCAGGAACATGAACATAAAAATATTAACACACTCAAAGAAGTGAAGTGAACCAAACAATGAAGTGAACACACTGTGCTGACACGGCAAAAGATAATGTAAATGCCAGTTACCACCTGATGAATGACAGTCATGTCAGCCCACCAGGGAAACTCAGATTCCTCTGAAAATGCCCTCAAATTTCCAACTTGGACAAAGATGAACTTAATCTAAGATAGTTCTAATCAGAGTTTTGAAAATTAGGTTTAAAATGAGTAAATCCAGATTTAAAATTAAGCAGAGCTCTGTTGCACAATAATAATCTAATCTCTGTTTAGTAAATCTAAGTTTATTGATGTAAATCCTAATTAAATAGAATTTTATTCACAGGGAGATGCTTGATCATCCAAATTAAAATAAATAAATAAAGAATAAATCAGAGTGATGTATAAAACAAGGGTGAAAATTGTTAACTTTCAGTTATTCTGTATTCCTTAACAAAACACATTTGTTTGCTTGTTAACTAAAAATAATTTCTGTATTAGGATGTATTAAAGATATTCATATTCATTTAAATATTTGCACTAGTGTATAATAACCTGAAAATAAGAATTGTTGTGTATTTGTTACTTTAGAATGAGCTACCAAATGCTACCATGTTTCTATGGTAGCCCAGAACGGACAAACCATACAGTAGCTCTAGATAAGGTCTTGCATTTTGTGCAAGTTTTGTGGTCACTTAAGGTTCTTCTATATTCTTGGCAGACGAGGAGATATGCTATTTCACTTTAAGATGTCACTAATTTCTACATGCTGGTCCTTTAAAATGCTACACTTATTGCTGTTACATATTTTGTTGAGTTGTGCACTCATTGTTTGCTAGCCAGAGAAAAAAATAGCCTAGTTATACTACTCATGATGGCTCTCATTTCTCCTCTTTTGAGGAGCAATGTGGCCAAATAATTCTAGATTTAAAAATGTGCATCAGCACTCTGCTTCATAAAACTCCAACTGCTTTGAATCTGTCCCTTAAGGGAGAAATCTGTAATGTTTTTACTGTAATAAATCAGAAAATGACCATGATATGCCATCAGAGATCAAGGAAGTGTCTATTAATTATGCGCTCTGTGGCTCCAACTAACTTTTTGGACTGCTGCCCTTATTTTTCCTCGAGCAGTTGCTTCATATTGCTCCTTCTAGGAACTTGATTATTTTGCCATTTTAAAAGTTTTAAGTTCACACTGGATTACACTTTAAGTTGAAGATTAAAGTGTTGGTGCAACAGACTTCAGTAAAAACTAAATTTAATTTAATCTTTCTTCATTTGAAGCCAAGTTTAAAAGTTTGGTGCAGCTTAAGTTGTTAGGTGAGTTGTTGGGTGAACTTTTAAAACTTTCCCATCTCAATTCATCTCATATTGCGTGAACACAGCATGAGGTTCAGTTGCCACTGAGTCACATATGAAGCTTAAATTCTTGTGGAACAAAATCACATCAAACTACTTATTTTTATTAAACTAAAGTGTTTTTTGTCAATATAACTAAACACCCTCACAAATGTCAGGGGACTGATCTGAGGGTGTGTGTCTTGCTCCCCAGATGTCCCACCCCAGGCTGTGATGGCAGTGGACACATCACTGGCAACTACGCATCACATCGAAGGTAAGACCTGCACTCTGACTTTGAGATCATAAGTGAAGTATGTTTGCTTTACAGATCTATGGTGTGATTGTACAGGTGATATGTTGAGGTTGAGGTCATTTGTAAATTTGACCGTATTTTTCCAGTTTGATGATGTGTTTGTGGAAACAATGGAAACAGTCTACTAAATCCTACTTGCTGGAAAGACTCAACAAATGTGATTCCAGCATGTGGACATGTAGATAAGCAACACACAGAGCTTGAACCAGGCCAGTACTCACCTCGATAGATTTCTGTCTCAGTACGACTACTGCAGCTACAGTAGTTATGTAGGTGTTGGATCAAAATAGGTTTATTTTCTGCTCAAACAAGCCACAAGGAGGCAAAATGTGCAGCTGTGTTAAGTACAATATGTTGGAAGTTGGAAATCTGGTGGATAAGAGCATAAAAAACCTGTAGAGTACAATTCAAGCACTGTCATGATGGACAGGCTGCTCTCTTATGTTTAACAACATCAAGGGTGCATAAGGAGCAACTTAGTATGAATATTAATCCAAAATGTTTTAGCATAAGCCTTCTCTAGGTATGAAGATCTGCTATAAAAAGCCATTGCCTTTTAAGGGCCATCCAAACCACATTCCTTTAAAGGGAAAGTTTGCTACGTTTCATGTGGATGTCTCGTCAGTTGAAGCAATAAATTCCTCAGTGCTGCTATATTGACAGAGAAAGCTGAGTTCTCTTGCTGACAGTGCCAACATGCGCCAGGATGCATCTGCAGGTTCTGACACTTTTACTCATGTTGCCATGTGTCTCCACCCCAGCCTATAGCTATTATTTTCTTGGCCAAAACATAGTGTTAGGTAACAAAAATACTCATCTGACAGCCCCCCTGGCTACCCAGAGAAGGAGACTAGAAATCCAAGATAAAAATAGCCTGTAGTTCTTTCTTAAAGTGGACCTATTGCGCTTTTCCTCATTTTGTGCCCTATGCAATGTTACAGTGTTGGATGTTCATATTAAATATGGCCAATTTAATGAGGTAAATGTATGCAGAAGTAATCCCTGTGAGTAAAACACTCAGGTTTCAGACAGCCATAAATGCATCATTTTCAATGTTTTATCTACTTAAGAGGACTTGACACAAGTGGCTGATGTTGGCACATCATGTATTTCTTTACATGTTCATCTGCTCAAGACAGCACAGCATCCACAGCACGCCCACTCAGCTGTCACTCAACAGCTCTGCTCAGGATTATGTTTGTGTTCATTCTTCCTCACAGAGAGTGCTTTTTCAGCTGTGAAAGAGTTTCATATTTTCTATTTTTTTCACTGATGTCCTGCTCAACTCTGATTTACAGCGTGTCTAAAGAACAGGTATCTTTACTTGTTGCTAACTACTACTCCTAGTTAGCCATGTGCTCCAGACAGATTCAGCTGCATGGAGCTAAGTAGCAGTTACTTTCTCAATTAGGAAACTTCATAAATCATCTACAGTTGGGGCATAGGAGCTGAAGAGGGAAAACCATAAAACATTTCCCCCATAAAATATGATCCAGTTTCACCAAAATCATGAAATGAAGTTATAAAGTTGTGTGCTTGAGTACAGTTATCAGTCCCCAGAAATACTCCAGCTGCCTCTATTGTTTTTCCAGAATAATTCTTGTCTCATCTGTGGTCTGATAAACAGTAAATTAATTAAATTCATGCCCCATATTGCTATTTCCAATGTTCAGATGCTGCTCAGAAGCACTGGGTGCTGTAGTCTTGCATAGCCAGTCGCATCTCTGAGCTAACTAGCCAACCAGCTAAAGTGGCTGTTAACAAAATGTAAATTTGTCTGGGACTCCGAGAACTCTGTAGCCTAAATTGTAGAACATCGAGACAGAGCAGCTGGAGGACATCATAGGGAAGACCAGGAAATATTTTTTCTATGAAATATAATCCAGTTTCACCCGAATCAGTGAATAAAGTTGTGTTTTGTACAGTAATCAGTTACACTCAGCAGTCAACACTAAGCAGGCTTCTGAGAAGTTGGCCAATCAGAGGAAAGTGGACTTGTACGGTGGGGAGATGGGAAGAAAAACACCTTGTTTCAGACAGAGGGTGAGCAGGGAGCTGCATAAAGGGACAGTACAAGATAAATAAGGATGTTTTCAAACTGTGAGTCATGCTAAGCTACACTTGTGGAGTCCCAGAAAGAAAATAAAGAGCTGGAAATGAACATAATAGGTCCCCTTTAACACCAACGACATCACTGTGACATCACTGGATGCAAGAAGAACAACAGATTTTGCAGCAGGAGAACTCAGTGTTCTCTATGAATATAGCAGCACTGAGGATTTATTGCTTCATTTACCATCAGTGTGACTATAAGTCCTGCATTGGTCGCTTTCTACAAGCGGCATCGTGGCGTCCATTATCTACGTTTTTAAAGTCCCCGGGAAACAAGAACAACCTCCTAATTGCAGCTTACTTACTGGGATGCTAATGACACAAACGTAACCAAGCTAGCTTGCTAAGCTAAGCTGTTCCCTTTTCTTTTGCAGTGATGTTGTCATTGTAATACCAGAGCTCGCCTCCCAACATGCAAATGTTCCACCACAACAAGTTCCCCCACAAAAGTATTTTGCAGTAGCACCATCGCTGCATCCTGGGTGTAGCTCCATCCAATACATTTGTGTTTGGTTTAAAGAAATGCAAACAAGGCAGGGCATTATTATAGTAGAATGTGTATGTGTGGAGCCAGACCTTTCTCCAGTGCTAAGCGTTGTGGAGAGACACCTGGCTATGTGAGACTAACTTAATATCAACATGGACTAAATATCCACATGAAAAGTGCTGAATTTTTCCTTTAAGTTTGTTTCTTATGGTTGGAAGAACTTCATCATTAGTTCTCTTTAAAAAGATTCAGATGTTTTGATGTGACATGTGTTCAGATGACACTGGTTTAAGTAAAATAATCTACTGCACTAACATTGAAGATGTTTCATCTATATTCACATGGCCTCTTCAGTTCTAATGAGAGGTACTGACTCAGACTTTCTCCAACATGGCAGTTTGCTCAAACACCTGGAGAACCCTGTGTCAGCTGGACAGAGAACACAACTCTCCCCTTTGGTCTGTTTATCAGTCCCTCTAGGATTTTGCGGACTGTGTTTGGGATTGTTGCAGCCTCAGCAAATGAAAATTTCAAAAGAAAGTTGCAATTTTTTTTGTGTAATTCATTCAAATCAAAGGCAACTTGTTCCAGGGAGAACAAAACTATTCTGAGTGTTGTAGGTAACCTTAACAAAAAGGCTCAGGATTACAAAAACTCTGGATGAAGAAGTGCACCTGGGGGGTATTCCACAGAGGAGCAAAATCTTTTTGGAGCTCTGTGCACTATAAAATATAAAAGTGCACAGAGTGATGATAAATGTCAGTAACAGTGACAAAAGTGTTCTTTTCATGCCAGTGATAAAAATTAAAAAGTGCAAAAAAGATAGTGAATAATAAAACAAAATATTGGGCAAGAACCACAGATTAGCTCTTCAGTGGTGTGTATGAGTGATTTAGGACAAATTGTCACATTCATCAATTTTCTCTTATTTTGAATTTTCTTGCTATGGCTAGTAGAACTCACAGAAAGCAATGATGATTGGTCAAATTTGTGGAAAAGTTGCAGAGTTTGAACAATATTTGAACTGATTGTAAATTGTTGCAATCACAACATGGCAGCTCCTTGGAGGGACCGCTTTATGCAGCACGTGACCAGGAGAGATGATGTTCTCCCACCTGTCACTAGAACTAAAGAGACCTTTTAACAGTGATGCTTCTCCAGTAGATTGTTTCATTTAAACCTGATATCATTGTTCCTGAATGACTGAGATGACTACATACATACACACGCACACGCACACACACACACACACACACACACACACACGTTCACATGAAACACACGTTCATCGTCCATTATTTGTCCTGCCCAGCTATTACTCAACTGTAGAGATGAGGTCATAGAAGAACTCCTGTCCTCCCTGTGTGTGTGCTGTCCAGTCCTGTCCTGGCTCTGTAGTCCAGTTCAGGTTCTGGCTCTCTCCTTCACTCATGCTCAGACATCCTGTTCTCAGTCTGGTTTTCTGACGTTCTCTCTCTGACCTATCTTCCAGTCTGTCAGGCTGTCCTCTTGCTGATAAATCACTTCGGACCCTCATGGCTGCCCACACAGCTGAACTAAAGTATGTCTGCTTTCTCCTGTCTCTCACCTCCAACATGTTCACTGAGCACTCAGTCTGCAGCTACAGCTCTGTCCCTGCTCTCCTTTAACTCTCATATCAAATAGTCTAAAATAATCATAATTAAGTCCAATATTGAAAAAATCCAAACCAAAAACAATGATCCCTAGTTATTTAGTGAGGCAGTCTGTTGATAATGTAAGCCTGTGAAGTGAAAGCGTGTGTGTGTGTGTGTGTGTGTGTGTGTGTGTGTGTGTCTCAGGTGTCCCACTCCAGGTTGTGACGGGTCAGGCCACATCACTGGAAACTACGCTTCACATAGAAGGTAGGAACTCTTCTTTTGTTCTGCGTGCTGCACCTTCAGGCACTCAGTGCAGACGGATGCTGTGATTGGTCCTCTTTGTTCTTCTCTGACAGTCTGTCCGGATGCCCTCGAGCCAAGAAAGGCGGGGTCAAATCAACCCCCACCAAGGACGACAAAGAGGACTCTGAGCTGTTGAGGTGAGCAACAGTAATTCATTAGCTCCTGACAACCAAGTACTGCATATGTAAGACTGTGACTGACGCTGTGCCACGGCTGTTCCAGGATCAGTGTATGCTTACACTGATCAGCCACAACATTAAAACCGCTGACAGGTGCAGAGGTTGCAAAAATACACACATTCAAGTAGAAGTACATTTGTAAAAGTAGAAGTGCTGATTCAACTTTGTTTCTCAAGTAAAAGTTAAAAAGTACAGTATAAAAGTAAAATTTGCCCTCTGAAGGAAATTTCTACAGAGTGATTAATACTATTCAAAGACTATTAAACTTAAAACACCCTATCTTCAAATAAAAAACAATATACTGAAAATAATTAACTGCCTCAATGAGCAAACCAGTTTTCAATGCAACAGAGCTGGAAACATTATGATCAACACAAAAACACACTTTTGTTGGAAAAACTTTTCAGGTAGTCAACAAGTCTTCTGGTCCTCCAAAACATGTTTCCAAAATCTTCTTTGGAAAATGAGAGAAACCACATTGAGTCCAACAGAGTCCAATGCAATTCAACTGTAGTTAAAGTTCAAATGCAGCAAACCGAGGGCTGGTCCATGGGGGGGTGCACTGATGGCCCTTTTCCTTACACAGAGCTGGCCTGGCTCAGCTCAGTTTGACTCAGCCCAACAGCCCAGCATGGCAGAGGTTTGCATTTCCATTACAATGGGGCTTCCCACTTGAAGGTGTGTCTTTTACCTCAAGACGAGGTCAAGGAGACTCGAAGCAAGTGGCTGTAAAGCTGTAGATAAACCGTTCATACACTTAAATTTCCTTAAATTCTTCACAGTAAAAGTCCTGTGTTGTTTTGTTATTTGAAAGCTTTTATTATGATTTATTATGGTTTCAGCAGCAGTAAGTTAAAGCAGATACCTGAAAATACAAAGAGCAACACAAGAGAGAAACTACATTTCAAAACATAAAGATTCTGTTAGAAGCTACAGAAGCACTGAGACTTTAAGGAACTTCTCTCTGCTCTCCTGTACACACACGGGCAGTGAGTATCACAACGCTTGTTTGTTTGAGGGGAAGGAAGGAGCGTCATCACAGGTTGGCTGCTGCTGACGAGACGTCACCACAGCCCACTTGGAGACAAGTAGGGCTCACTTTGGCCCCTCGCGCTAAAAGTGATAATGAAATTTAATTCTGCACGATACAGTTTGGCTCGGCACAGCCAAGAGCCCTGGTGGAAAAGGCTCATCAGTTTTAATCCCTCAGGAGCCTTTTTTTATACCCAGTTCAGCAACTCTTATTGTGGAGCTTAGTTTTCACTAGTTTTTCACTTTAGAGGAAGTGCAGGAGGGAGGGGTTATGGTCCAATCACTTCTCTGTCTTTAACCTTAAATTAAAGAATGGAATGTTTGTCTGTGATGGCATCCAGACTCTGTGTTCTGAAAACAAGATACAAACTGTCTCGAGGTTTCTGAGGAGCTCTCAGTCTCAAACACTTCTCAGTAGTTTTCTAAGTTTATAAGTGGAGTCAAGGTTTATAGGGACATTAGACCTGACCTTACACCTGCATATGGGGGGCATGACGCATAAACAACTTATCTGTAAGTGCAGAGTAATGTGTATACACAAGTAAATATGAATTGTAGGTATACATGAAGAAAAACACTTCCACAAAGCTTTTTTTCTTTTGTTAGAAATTCAGAAACTCATCCCTGCAGAATGACCAAAACCTTTAGATAATCAGCCTCAGCAGAAGTTGCTTCTCAAAGTTCTTTGAATACAAATGATTGTGTTTAAATGCAGAGAGTAAAAGTAAAAACTTGTCAGAAAAATAAAGTAAAGTACTAGTAAAGCACAAATCAGTGGTGGCTGACTGTTTCTGACTTGCATGACTAGGATGAACTGTCAAGGAGTGAACAAAAAGAGAGGAGGAAGAGATGAGGAAAGAGTGGGCAGGTGGGCGGGGAAGTTTTCTGGAACATTCAGGGACATGGTGAATTTTTCTTCATCACTGCTTTCTTTTAAAATTCTAAAACTAAAAGACCAGATTAGGATTGACGTGTCTGTCTTGTGCTCCCTTCTTGACACCTCCATCTCCATCAGTGAAAGTGAAACCAGTCACACAATGCTCTCTGCCTGTCTCCAGGTGTCCAGTTCCTGGCTGTGACAGTCTGGGCCACATCAGTGGGAAGTACGCCACCCACCGCAGTGCCTACGGCTGTCCGCTGGCAGCACGCCGGCAGAAGGAAGGCCTTCTTAACGGCACCCCCTTCTCCTGGAAGGCCTTCAAGACCGAGGGCCCAACCTGCCCAACACCAGGCTGTGATGGCTCCGGACATGCTAATGGCAGTTTCCTGACGCACCGCAGGTATCCTCAATATCTGAGCTTCAGCACATGGACGGTTATCCCAAACACAGACTGTAAGGCAATTTCATGCAGACTAACCTGCCAGAAAGCCCAGGGGCAAAATGAGCTCCACTGTCCACTGTTTTCTGTTGCTATAGTGTACATAAATTACTAGTAACTACATACTACTACGTATTAACTAATATCCTGTGTAGTTAGAAGTAAATTATTCAGTGTGAGGGATTCTCTCCTGATCAGCTGCTCCTCTCAGTCTGTCAGGTTGTCCCAGAGCATCAGCAAATAAGAAGAGAGCCAAGTTCCCTGGAGACGAGTATATCACTGCAAAGTTCAGAGCCAGTGACGGTAAGAGACAGTTCTTTCCACTGTAACTACTACTGCTACTATTACTACTAACACTAAGACATGGACATCAAGATATCAGAAATCAGGTTTGTTGGACAGCCCCATTCACAGACTTAGACATAGGACCCCCAATGTGATTTTTTCCCCCTACAGTTTAAAGGTGCAATGTATAAGAATTTTAGAGGTGGGAGGCAAATTTGCTACTTTCATAAGATTTCTGAGCTTTTTTTACTCTAATAATTAAACAAAATAAACTCATACTCTATAATAAAGGCACACCTTCCGAATTCAAGTTTCTCTCAACAGTTTTTTGTAAAACACACTTCAAACGTGACAAAAATGAAATAAAACTCACCATTCCGTCTATCCATTGTTCAGTAATCACAAACTGGTTTGTTTGAAAGTCAAATCCTTAATCCACAGAGTTAGATATGACAGTATTCTCGCTGCCTCCCTGGTGCCTGACCTCCCTCTTGCTCCTCGCCGCTTCACATCTCTTCTCTCCCCGCCTGCTGTCCTCATCGCTCCCAGAATCAGAGTCCTGGCCAGAGTTGCTGTTAGTCACCTCAGTACAGTGTTCCCTGTCATTAAACTGGCCCCTGGTGGTCTTGGAGGCTGTGTTTGGCCCTGATCTGGCCCGGTCACACAAACACTCCACTAGTGATCCAAGCTGCAGGTCCGGACATACTTGGAGTCAGCTGAAGGCCACTAGCTAACTAGTAGCTACAGCCAAAGAGAGTTACAGCAGAGAGTATGGTGAACAGCAGTTATTCGGTGATACACTGCCCCCTGTTTGAGGTGACCTTTGACAGGTGGCCATATCTTACACATCATGCCTTTGATAGACCAGTCTGGACCTGCAAATATAAACGATACCTTTAATGACAATCTGTGAGAGCCAAACTGGTCACAGTAGGATTGGCTGCTGTCTTGATGCTCTGTTTGCTGTGTGTTGTTGCTCTCGCTCAGTTCTGGACAATGACGAAGACATCAAGCAGCTTAACAAGGAGATCAACGAGCTGAACGAGTCCAACTCAGAGATGGAGGCCGACATGATGAATCTGCACACTCAGGTGAGTTCAGCACACTGCGCTGCAGCCAGAAAGATCAGGAAGAGTATGTTTGACAATACATCCAGGAGCCATTTGATTGGAGGCTGCTGGGGCAATAACTAACTGTTAAGAAAACTGGATGCAAGATAGTACATTAGCAGAGTTGGATATGGTGCCATCAGTTTGTCCCATTGGTGCCAACAGTGGTACTAAAACTAAAAAATATCCTCTGGCCCAAACTTGTATAACCAGTGTGATAATAAACATCTTGAATCTTGAAAACTTTTCCCCCGTAGAGCCCATACCAAGAAGTCAGAACATGAATATTTCTGTCTGTTTTCAAGCTGCTTCAGGACTGTGTTGTGTGTCTGTCTCTGCTTCAGATCTCTTCGATGGAGAAGAACCTGAAGAGCATGGAGGAGGAGAATAAACAGATTGAGGAGAAGAATGAGGCCCTGTTCCTGGAGCTATCCGGCCTGAGTCAGGCCCTGATCCGCAGCCTGGCCAACATCCGCCTGCCCGCCATGGTGAGCACACACAAGGTGTTTGTTTTATACAAGGACAAACCAGGGGATATTCCCTCCAGCCCCCTCCCATCTCACGCTTACAAACCTGGACTATCACAACTCTAAGGAAGCAAAAACAGCCAAAAGCTTAAACAGAGATCTACGTAAACTAGACTGAAGTGACTGGTGGAAGGCAGGTCAAACTTAGTAAATTAACTTATTCTGTGAAACATCCCAGTATCCACTGGATGGATCAGGTCGCCCTGTCTGACTTTAACTGAAATATCCTGAAAACAAGTGGATGAGTTGCCATGAAAAACAGTTATGTTCCACCGAGGCTGAATTGTAACACCTTGTGATTCCTTGACTTGTCCCCTAGCGCCACTTTTAATACGTCCGATACTTTGGTTTATGAACAAATAACTGCAGAGCTTATGACATTCCCATCACTATCACTTTTAGTAACCTTTTTGAGGGTCACCATGTTCATTATTTACAAATCCAGAAGTTCTATAAGGTGAGTTCTCTGCTGTGCTGGTACCACAGTGTGTAAAGTTTATGTCATACACATAGATTTATTTATTAGTGTTCACTAGAACTTGTACTTCACCAGAAAAAACTAACTGTTCTTTGTTTTTGTTGTAACAGTGACATCAGATTTGGTTTGGTCAGAGGTGTAGAATAATCATCCATCCATGCTCACTACATCTGAGCCTTTCTTACCCTCAGATGTGGGTTAACTGTCTAGACTACTGGTTATATGAACTTTTTTTTATTTAAAGAAGGTAAATTATTTGTTATCTTATCAGTATCAGCGACGAGAAGGTACCACAGGTAATTAGTGGTAATAAGTATCAGCTGAAAAACATCCTGCGTCCCTAACTCAAACTCTTTCTTCTAAAAGACTCAAGACTTACTTGACTTAGAATGTTAATCAGGCCTGAAAAGTTGAGCCTGACAAGACCAAAGTCTGACAAAATTCTGTCTGGAATCGACCTGAATCTTTCCCTTGTTAGCATATTTCAGCCCGAACCTCATTAAAGCCAGACACTTTTTTTTAACAATAGAAACCAAGGAGGTCATTTGGACTATTTTCACATTTATATGTACAACAACTTTGATGAATTAAAAAAAAAACATAATACTGCTGGTACCTGACTTTTCCTAGAAGTGTCTGTATTTTGGTTTTAAATATTTTTTATATAAATTGCACAAAAAGTAAAGAAAATGTGATGATTCTGACCTATTTCAGCCACAGGTGGTCATACTGACCACACAGAAATTGCCACTGTTATATTGCCATTTTTTGCACAGTTTGAGATGCATCTTGGTTGCTTAACTATCATTGTCTCTGTCAATAAAATGTAACAAGTGGTCTCATTTTCCAATTTCCCAATATTACATTACAAGTAATTAATTCATTAGACTCAATTAAAAGTAAAATAGGGGAGACCAGGCACAGTTGTAACACTTTTTGTCTCAGCACGTATGCATTTTTGTGTTAAAGCACTCATTTCCAGCCTTTTCCCACAGGCTGTGATTATTTTTTGTGATGGTTCTAGGTGGAAATTTGTTGATATTAATGTTAAAATAACATGTCAATGATCTCATAAAACACATTTCTTGCTCTGAATAATTCTAGATGAATCTAAAATTAGAATCAGATCACTGATGGTTATTATCCTACAGAAAAATACTGCTGTGAATACTGTATATGCAGTCATTACGGCATGCATATTGTTAAATATATAAATACATTTAATAAAATTTACATTTTGGTGTTATTTCAGGTTTGAAAAAAACAAACAGAATATTTGCATTAATCTCTTAGTCTGGTATTTATCATGAGAGATACTAGAGTTTGGAAGTCAAAGGTTGAAATGACTGGTTGAAATGTTTATGGCTGAATTCCTGCACCTCTGCTGTTAACAAACAGTAAGAGTTGGCAGTGACAGGGACAATACATGGAGGGGATTTGAATTGGCAGCGACAGAATTGGGGAGAAAATTTGAAAAAAACAAACAAACCTAGTACTACTACTACTAACAATAGTGATTACAATAATACAGCCCAAACCCGACATAAGCCCTTGGAATATGTGAGAAATAAGGCCCGACCCGACCCGAACCTGCTGGGTCCCGTCGGGTTCGGACACAGATCTCAAGCTCTAACCTGACTGATGGGATTTGTCATTTTCTGACTTTTGTGTGTTCAGCAGGAGCCGCTGTCAGAGCAGAACTTTGACAGCTACGTGGAAACCCTGACCCACATGTTTACCAATAAAGACTGCTACCAGAACCCTGAGAACCGGGCTCTGCTCGAGTCCATCAACCAGGCAGTGAAGGGCATCGAGGTGTGACGGACAGGTGTGGAGGACGGGGTGGGGGGGGAATCACAGTGATGACACCATTCTTTCTTTCCAGACCCTTTAGATACTGTATGTAATTAATTCTTCTCATTTGGAACTTTGTCATCTGTTCTTTGCATTTGTTTGCTGTTTGCATGTTGCTTTATGATGGTATGAGTGTGAACAGATTAGGGTGTGGTTGTAATGTGTGGAATCAAACTGTTGCTGTAAGGTATACACAGACAGGCACAGAGAGTGCAGAACAACGTCAGGAGCTCAGTGTAGAGCGTGAGCTGAGCAGATCCTCTTAGTTAGTGAACATATCCCACCTCCACTCAATAATGTTGATAGTATTCTATATGAGCATAGTGATGTTGCACCTCCAGGACTAGTTTGTAGCTTCATTCTTACTATTGCTGTGTAACTATTTAAGTCCTTTGCAAATGTTGGTTTAATGACAACTTATTTATTCATGTCTGCTGTATTATTTATTATGTTGGCCTATTTATTATTCATTATCTATTTATTGACTTTTTTTAATTTCAAAATGCTACATGAGAAGATTTTAAACGGTAACCAAGAGAAGGGAATCATTTCCTCTGCATTGTTGAACAAAGAGGAAATATTTTAAGATATCAACTATGAATTGTTTTATATATCTTATTATTTATTTAAAATACTGGGATCTTTTTAAGTGCAAATATTTTGTAACTGAAAGTTTTTTAATAATTTTCTAAAGATTTTTTTCGTGCTTCTGTTTATATGATTTTCCTTTTTATTTTCACAAACTATTTTGAGTACATTGCAATACACTGGGAATATTGAGCTGCACATATTTGGTATTTATTTGGTGATGAAGAACAAAGTGATGGTGAATATTTATTTTGTATTGTCTATGTGTTTATGATGGCTGTGTATGGATTAGTCTTTAAGTTGCTCTTGAAATAAAGGTTAACCCGCAGTAAGTGTGGACTGGACTGACTGTATTTTTCTATTGACTCAAACTTTTGCATATTTCCTCTTTCCTATTTACTCTCCTGCCAGCAATCAAGTATTGTTCATACTGTTATTTTTTATGCTTTAGGATTTGTTTAATTATTTGCGAGCGTCATTAAAGTTGGTTGCTGGTTTCAGTTCTGAGCAATTCTGACTAACTAACTAACACTCTGAGTAGTTTTTGAGATTAATACTTTGTACCAGTACTTTTACTTGTAACTGAGTAAAATTTTAGCAGTGTAACAGTACTGGTACTTGAGTACAGATTTTCACTACTCTTTCCATCACTGCTAATCACTGTGTATGCAGTGATATGGACCACTGCTATCCTCCACCTGGTGGACTTTGACAGAAGCAACTTTACACCCTCTGCACATAGCAGCCTGTCTGAAGGTCTTTTAATCACCTACTACTTCACTGCAAAGTGGGCTGCACAGGATGTTCAGCCATGTTCAGTAAGATTTCAAAGTGTAGGGAGCAAGAAGTGTAGGGAAGAAGTGAACAGCAGCTCTTCACTTTACAGGAAGCTGACAAGCAAGATTATCCATCAGTCACTGTGTCAAAATCAAACAATGGCCAACAGAACAGTTTTATATCTCAGACAATTTTACATTTTCTATTTATTAAATTACATCAAAATTAAATATGATAAAATCTAATATTGTGTAATAATATATATATACATATATATATATATATATATATATATATATATATATATATA
>JAJHUR010139392.1:3555-19320 GCA_027495735.1 Lutjanus campechanus
GCTGACTGTTCATCTGGAACAAGTTTTATATGGACACAAGGCGAGCTCCACTCAGCAGATGGATGAGTGTTTCGTAGGATGTCCATGCTGTGTTTTTGAGTGTTTGGAGAGTTTTTGCAACTGCAGCAGAAGAACTTTCAGTTCTTCTAATTCCTACTTTTTAAACTTGGGTACAAGTCACTTGATTCGGTACAGCCTTAATGTAAGCTGACAGCTTACATTAAGGCTGTACCGAATGTCATTTTCTTTTGCATTCAGAGCTTCTTTTTGAATGAAGTTTCATATGCGTGCTGTCATATTTCATGACGTCATCACCCTATGAAAAAAATGTTAAAAAGCCTCAATTTAAATAAGGTGATTCATCAGATTAATGAGTTTGTTTTTTTTAACTAAATCAAATTTCCTTAATCAACGTAACTCTTCAGTTTCATCAAGATAAAATAATTTATGATGCTGTTCAGTGGCAAAATCAGGCTGTCTGAGAGGCAGGAGTGAAAACGGTTCTGATCCCTGTTTTTTTAAAGGGATTTTTTTATGTGACTTAAAGTACAACTACTACACCCTCTTCATAAAACACACAGGGATCTGTTAAAGTCTGTGTAATGAAAATGGAGATTTTCCCCTAAACACATAATACATGTTAGAAAATGGCTGCTAAAAACATGTGAAAAGATTGAGAACATACTGACTTGTGGAGTCACACCGTTGAACTGTTTCTGTGTTCAGGATTCGTTGGGCGGACCTGAAATGTGGCTCAATGACGTACTGGAGCCATACGTATCATAACACTATATAAACTAGAGTATAGTAGCATTTAGCATTAGCAGAGCAAGTGATGACACGACCCGTTCTTATAGGTAACCTGGTTTGTTTCTATCACCTGCCACAAGCAAATTGACTCTCCCCACCCTACAGGGCACCTTAAGGGCTGTCAACACCAAGAACTATAACCATAAACATACTGTAAAAATTGTTCTAACTCAAGTGGATGATGGATTCCACACCACAGCTATAAAGCACTGCTTTGGTAGTTTCAATACAGCTACTTTGTCTATTATAAATGAAGCTTCAAACTATTCGTTACAGCCCCAGCCTACACACCTTTGACACTTCTTTGTTTAGGAACTGTTAACCAGTGTCAGAGGCCCTCCTAAACAACAGTCTATTTTATTGTGTTAAGCAGGTTCTTGCGTGCTTTCATTTTGAGCCCCCCTTTCGTTTTCCCTCTCTCCTTTAGTCCTTTAGTGAATATCCAGCTGCTTGGGTCTCTTGGTTAGTCTAATCCTGTCAGTCTCACTAATAAGATTAGGCCTTACTGCTGTGATAGTAACCCTCTCGACCACTTCATTCCTCCCTCTGTCTCCCCCATTGTCTCCCCCTTCCTCTGCTGCTTTCCCTTTTCAAATGTGACATTTGTATTTCATCAAGTGTTAAATATAAACATATATTAACTACTTATTTAATAGTAATTATTTCTACAGATGCAGAAGAAGCAAAGAGTCAGTTGCTTGGAAAGACGCTGTATGATCCAGATCATGCATTGTGTTGTGTTTAGTGGTTCCAGACTCTAAGACTGTAGAGTACAATCACCAAGTTTGACACACAGCTAGATGAATGAAAAAAAGGATGAAGATTTATTTCTGGTTACGAAGGCTGCATTCACAATCCCAGATGGGTGCTGCATGGCTGTGGCTCCGTGATGGAGAGAATAAAACAAAAGGCACAGGAATGCGTACTTCATGTAACCAAAAGACTGTAATTGTATCTTTCAGCTTTTTCAGTTCTGCTCCCTCTATTCAGGTCAAGACAAAAGCTTAGAAGTTAGGATGTAATCTAAAACACGTGTGCTGCTCTCTACCTCCAGCTACACTCTGCTGTAAGTCTAGTCCCTGCACGATCTGTATCGATCTGTTTACAGTTTGTTTACGGTAATATGTGTAGCGTTAACATGCTGTTGTGGTTTATGGCAGATTTTCAGTTATGTGTTTGGCTACAAGACAGATCTGATATTGGGTGAGGTCACAAAGGGAAATGTCTTGTTTAGACATTTGATCCAGGAGAATGAGGAACGTGAAAGTGATTTAGTGATTGAGATTTATGGGGGTCACTTCTTAGGCCCCCCAGAGTCCGCAACTAATTGCATCTCCCTTAATAACCAATTTAGAGTCACACCTTCCCTGATGGAGAAGATCATCCAAGTAACCACAGGCTTAGCTGCTGATGCTCGCTGAGAGGGAAGTGATCCATCTTCATCCCGAGCTCTCTCAGACAGAGCTCAAACTGGGGTGGGGGGCAGATGGTGCTTCCGCCGCCCAGCAGCGAGCGAATTGAGTTACTTTTGACCCACAGGTCCCCGCCACGCTTCAGAAATGTTCAAAGTCGCCAGCACTATTAGTCTGGGTGGCCATGCGGCAATTACTCAGTCACTAATTAGTGGCAGAGAGTTATAGGACAAGGCCCATCTGTTTCTTAAAATCAGATCCAAGGAGGGCTTCACTATACCCCACTGCAGTATGTCTCAGCTATAGATTTTCACACTGGTAGTTCACATTTAGAGGAGAGGATTATCAAATGGCTGCTACACTGGATTCCCCAAGAGTTTTATTAACTATACACTGACCTAGAACATATCTGCAGGGATAGACGCTAATATTTTTAATCCTAAATCCTCTAAATCTGGTGGCCAAAATACACTTTTGGTGGTCAAAATGTAAACTTAGGCCTATTTAATGCAACTTAACACAGCCCTCTTTAACATTTGTGACATTTGTGTTGTCCGCTTTTCCCATGAATTGTGGTTAAGTTGCTTCCTCAAGGCATTGTTTCTGATTAAACACGAGCTAGACTTCTCGGCTAGTTGCGGAAACTGGCAGCACACACCACAGTCCATTATGTCCTTAAATGTGTCATTTTCTAACCACTTAAACTTCTGCTTCCATTCACTCCTAAATTCTTCTTGTAGTTGTGTTTTTTCATAGTCCGCCATTTGTTTTTCTGGTTCTTCTGCAAGGATCATGTTAGTTTGAGTAAGCTAAGTAAACCCATACCATAGTTCGTGGAACTGTAACGTGTTGGTGAAGGCTTGCGCTTTGGGGATAAAACCACATAGTACATATAATATTCGGTCGCCACAGAGTAACTTTTTGTGGCCATGGTTAATGTCAAAGTCAGATAATCTAAATCTGGATAATCTAAATCTAATGTAAAACTAAAAACAGTGGTCTCAATTGGCTGTTTGGAGGTTAGCTCTCTAAAAACTGCATTATAGTAGAGCTGCAAGTAAACTAACGGTTATTTTCATCAGTGATAATTCATTTTATGAAGGAGAACAGAGAAAATTCTCCATCACAATTTTCCAAAGCAGAAGGTGACATATTCACGTGACTTGTTTTATCCGACAAACACTCCAAAATGAAAAGATATTAGTTAACTATCACATAAGACTGTAAGTAAGTAAGTAATGAAAATAATATTTAATTCCCCTCACAGGCACTAAAACTAAAATAACAAGCCTGTTTTTAAAATGTAAGGAGCAGAAGGTACAGATATTTGTGTTAAAATGTACAGAGTAAAAGTAAAAAGTCAAGTTAAGTACAGATACCTGAAAACTCTGCATAAGTACAGTAACAAAGTATTTGTTCTTAGTTACTTCCCACCTCTGCAGCTGACTAAGGAATTAATCAACTATCTGTTATCTGCTGGGGTGAATTGTTATTTTAAAAGTGTTTTGGGTATAAAGCAGCATAAAAGAAAGAGAAATGAATAATACTGGCTCTTCTCTAACAGATGTATCCTTACTGATCTGTGGTGACTGACCAAATTCTGATGAGCTGGTGTGATTTCAGAGATATGTCGTGACTTCACTAAGATTTAACGTCACGCTGCCTGCTCGATATTTCACCACAGACACTTTGTTGTCATGCATGCCCATCTTGATCCCATAATATGACAAATACCGCACAGCACAGCGTTGCTCATAGGATCAAAATCTGCTCCACTATGATTAATAACTGCATGAGAGCAACAATCGTCCATCTGTTATGAATCACTTACAGCAGTCTGGTCAGAGGAGAAAAGACACAGTGAGTTTACTCCTCATTATTGTCACTTGGACTTCATATCTTCAAAGGCGGCGTGAGTAAACAGTTGGTATTAATTGAAATGTGTAACAGAAAAGCCTGCTGCGTGTGTACTTTGGCTTATCTTTTTAAGTAAATTTAAAAATCACATGAGCATGTGTGTACCTTGAGAACCGTGTTTGTATTATACGGTGGCGTTCAAGCCCTTTTGTTTGAGCCCACTGACAGCACGGAGGAGGGTGGGAGTCGGGGGTGGCGGGGACATTAAAAAGAGCCGAGCGGACAGAGACATTATCACATGGAAAGGAGCTGCCATAGAGCATCCTGCTCTCACTGACAGACAGGCTGACAGGCAGCCAGTAGTCAGCACCTATCGGATCTCCTAACACAAGTCTGGATGGGACAGCGTCAACAAGCCAGCCTGGACTAATTTGTCATGATTACAGCAGGTACTGAACAAACTGTATTTTACTGTGTGACAGGATAAGAGGGACTAGAAACTCAAACAGTCATTAAGTTGGGAGATGTGGGTAGATTGAAGGTTTTGTGTCTGTGTGTGTGTGTGTGTGTGTTTATAAGATGATTCTTCTTGTGTTTAGTAGCCTGACTTTAAGGTGTTTTGTACACACGTCTGTGGGGACTTTAGGTGCCGAACATGACGTAAAGTACAATTAGTGTTGTTACTCACCTCCCCTGCACACAGTTGGCTTCCTGTAATGAATCTTAACACAAAAACTGTATCTCATCTTCATGGAGATGTGATTTTTTTTTTCTTTTGAAAGATGTTGAAGAAAAACACTTTTAAAAGTAGATATCGTGATAGGAGGCTACGTATCGTCTTAAGTTTGGATATCGTTCTGTCGTGATACAGTAGATATTTTGTACAGACTGTTCTAGCTGTTCTACTATTTACCTTTATCCACTTAGACATTTCATCCACTAGAGCTGCAACAATTAATTGATTATGACTCAATTATTAAATTAATCATCAACTATTTTGATAATTGATTAATGGTTTTGAGTAATTTATATTAAGAAGAAAAGTCACAATTTTCTGATTTTAGCTTCTAAAATGTAATATTTTCTGGTTTGTTTAGTCCTCCATGGCATTTGAGCGAATCATCTTGGGACACCCTGATCAACATTTTCACCATTTTCTGACATTTTATGGACCAAACAACTAATTGATTAATGAAGAAAATAATCCAATAGTCATCCCGACAGCATTGTCGCAATATTGATAAATATCGATTGAGGCAATGTCGTGGTACATGCTAATTAAGGCTCCTAAAAGAAGTTTACCTCAGCTCAATTATCAAAATAGTTTGCAACTAATTTCCTTTAGACTGACAGATTGATTAATCAATTAGCTGTTGCAGCTCTAAACTAAATAATAACAAAATAGCCTGAACTAAAGATAGATACTTAATTATCTGCCAACAGGAGTACAGCCCTGTCAAACTGATGGAGTATTAGATGGGGAAGTTAATAGAAACTAAGTATTGACGCTATACATATATTATTAAAATAAAAATAAAAAATCCCTCTAGCAAACACAGCTAACTGAGGCATAAGTTAAGTAATAAGTTTATTTCAGCTCCATATAGTGTCAGTGTTTATTTTCTCTTTACTTCTCTGTCAAATACTCCTTAAATATGACAGAACTGAACTCCTGCTAGCAGATAATAAAGTGTCTAGCTTTAGAGTTCAGGCTCTTTCATTATTACCTAGTTTAGAGCTGCAATAATTTGTCAATTAATCAGTTAATTGATTGAAAGAAAATTAGTCAGTATTGATAAATGATTGATCATTTTAATAACTTTTCAAGCAAATTCCTCCAACATTTCCTGGTTCCATCTTCATGAATGTAAAGACTTGATGCATTTTTCGTCATTTCTGATTGTAAATTAAGAGTCTTTGCGTTGGTTAGCAATCAGAAGACGTCATTTTGTGCTCTGTGAAATTGTGATGAGCATTTTTCACAATTTTTTGACATTTTATAAACCAAATTATTTATTATTATTAATTAATTAATTGTGAAAACAACCAGTGTATAGTTGCGGCCCTGTTATAGTTGCATTTGTTCTAATGATTTAGTTTGTTATCTATGAGTGGATTATCTATCGCTGGTAAACAGACAACAGATACATCATTAACAACAATAACAGCACCAGCTGTACCAGCAGTCTCAGTAACAAGCAAAGCAAATTTAGGGGCAGATTGTTGATTTTTGTCCAAAGCAGCATCTGCTGTGTCTCCTGGTTACCAACACACTCGGCTGGTTGTGGATTCAGTTTAGTGCAGTTCTCTTTTGGTTTGTAATTTTCCAGGCAGCATGATCTGGATATACACAGATGTGCAGAAACATAGTATTCCTTAATTAATTACATTTGTCTGTGCAGTTTTATAGTTTGTCTTTCCTCACAATCAATATTTTTATTCAATTAATCTTACAGTTCTTTTCTCAGCTGATTGTTTCGTCTGTGTCCAGAGCAACATCAAGGTATTGTTTTCATGCAGTTTGTTTTCAACAGCACATGAACAAAAGATATTCAGTTTATACCAAAAAAGCAGCAAATGCTCCCATGTGAGGAGGTGGGATGAGCAAGTGTTTGACATTTGTGCTTTAAAAATGACTTACAGGTCCAGTGTGTATGATTTACTTGGATTTATTGGCGTAATATGGCAGGAATGGAATATAATATTCATAAGCATGTTGTGTTATAATAGTGTATAACCACCTGAAAATAAGAATTGTTTTGTTTTCGATACCTTAGTATGAGCTGTTTGTATCTAAAGAGAGTGTTGGCCCTCCTCTCCAGGGATTAATAAAAGTTTATCTTATCTTATCTTCCATGGAGGCTGCCATGTTGCACCGCCATGTTTCAGGCAACTGTTGATTTTTGATTTTGGGCTATATAAATAAAATTTCACTTGACCTGACTTAATCAGCTCTATGTTTGTCAGCAGCAGTTCCGTGAATGATGCATTCAACATTTACAAAATTGAAAACAGTGACAACTATCTCATCTTGGTCATAGGACAATGAAAGTATATTTAATTGGATTTTCCTTCATTTGGAACTTTCCTATAAAATTTTTTGACCTATCAGCACCAAATGTGGTACCTAGCCGGAGGGGACACAGCCAAGTTGTATTACATCAGAGACTTGTGACTCAAATAATTGAACAGGACAGAACTCAGCACAGCTGGGGTTGGTAAATTGCAGTGTTGAAATGCCCTTTAGAAATGTGCTGCTTTTAAGTTTACTGCGGTCATGATTAAACAACCACTTGCTAAGCAAAAGAAAAATAAAACAGGTCACGGAACACTATACTTTAGCCGTGCTGATTTGCTCATACGTGGATTCAGTATTTTGTCTTGGGTTTATGTAGTAAAACCCCATAGTTTAGGTTTCCTTGGTTAAACTCTGCACTAATGGCAAGATACCTGGAGAGCAGCCTGCACAAAGAGGGACATGATTTGAGACTCTCCTGCATTCTTTCAAACCCCAAATTCACTCAAATTGGCACTTTGTCGTCTCCCAATTACTGCAGGTTGCATGTGAGGGTTGGCACCCGCTGGTGATTATATCACTGTTACAAATGCTTTCATGTGGAGGCTGGTGGTGGTGGTGATGGTGGTGGAGGGGTGGGTACTGGTGGGGTGAGATAGGGTGAGACGTGGTCCATCTGCCATCTGTCCCATCATGCCAGGTCTCCGTCTGTGTCCTCCTACCTACTTACATAGGCATGTGCGCTACAGTTTCCCCCCTCCCCCTGCTCGCACAGACACACACATAAATACAGCTGGGGTCAAATTCATGCCAACATGGCTTAGCCTAAGCTGACTTGCTGTGTTTACTATTATTTATGTTGGTTCTACCTGCTTGGTGACCGTGGCCATATTTGGGGCCAGCTGCATATTACAAGCATATACTGGCTTGGGCCTGAGGAAAGGCACTGGGATCCAGTGGTAGCATTCTCTGTTTTGTCAACTCCTGAACAATTAACTTGTGGTGAGTAAACAGTGGTGCCAACACACGCTGACATGCAGCAATTACCGGCCGTTGCTAAGAATTTCAGAGGAGGAAGCTTTTTATGGGACGATTGATTAGAAGAGGAGCTCTCACGTAGTTTACAAGCAGTTGTGTGTGTTTGTGTGTGAGCTTTTTGGTTTGTGTGGGGGGTTGGGTGCTGGAATAAAGCAGCTTTGTGCCTTGTGAACTTGAGCCACAAGTGCCAGCTGGCAGTCCCGTTACGCAATCGTGACAGAGACGTACACATGCAATGCATGCCGCGTACAGCCACATTGTCCCATCCACGCACATATGTGACACCCACACCCACACCTCACTTTCAGCCCGGGGCGCTTTAGTCTGACTCCGCTGCTCCCACACACGGAGGCAGCACACCCACCGCCAGATTGAATGTGGTGAGGAGGGAGAGACAAGATGGGGTGTAATACGAGGCTGAGGGAGATTATTACTCCCATCTTCACCTCCCTCTCTTAACTGCACCGGGATTGACAGCCAGGCTTACGGCTGTGACCTCATTTCCTTCTTGTTTCGTAGTAGCTTGTTTGGGTTGCGGTGGTCCTGATGCGGATCCGATGAGATGTTGGTGTAATGTGGGCATTAACTGGATTGTTTAATCCTCAATAACATCTGTGATATGATGAGTTTACTCCAACAGACGCAGGAGGTGGCAAAAGCACACACGTTCTTTACTCAAGTAGAAGTACAGATACTTGTGTAAAAAAGACGTACTTCTTTACTTAAGTACAACCCTAATTCCAAAAAAGTTTGGATGCTGTGTAATATAAAAACAGAATGCAATACTTTTTTAATTCAATACAGTACACAAGATATTTAATGTTCAAACTGATAAACTTTGTTTTTTGTAAATTGCAACAAAAGACTGTTTGGATCACACCACAGGTAAACAAGGTAACAAGCCATAGTATCATGATTGGCTATTAAAGGACCATCCTCGAAAGGCTCAGTCATTCACAAGTATGGATGGGGAAAGGTTCACCACTTTGTGAAAAACTGCGTGGGCTGAAAACCAACACTGAGTGCCCTGACCCCTCAGGTGGCACTGCATTAAAAACTGCATTTAATACCCACATCATTTTATCAAGGATACCACATGGGCTCAGGAACACTTTGGAAAACTGTCGTCAGTAAACATAGTTTGTCGCTGCATCTACAAATGCAAGTTAAGACTCTACCATGCAGAGAGAAAGCCGTATATCAACAACATCCAGAGACGCCGCAGACTTCTCTGGCCTGAGCTCATCTGAGATGGACTGACGCAAAGTGGAAAAGTGTGCTGTGGTCTGATGAGTCCACATTTCAGATTGTTTTCAGAAATCATGGACATTGTGTCCTCCAAGCTAAAGAGGAAAAGGACCGTCCAGATTGTTACCAGCGTTAACCTCAGAAGCCAGCATCTGTGATGGTATGGGGGTGTGTTGGTGCCCACAGCATCATGGGTAACTGTTACATCTGTGAAGGCCCCATTAATGCTGAAAGGCACATGCAGGTTTTGGAGCAACATTTTCAGAGACGTCCCTGCTTATTTCAGTAAGACAATGCCAAGACACATCCTGCACATGTTACAACAGTGTGGCTTCATAGTAAAACAGTTCATGTACTAGAATGACCCGCCTGCAGTTCAGACCTGTCTCCCAAGTAAAAATTACGACAATGGAGAGCCGGGACTGTTGAGCACCTGAAGTCGTACATCAAGCAAGAAAGAGATAGAATTTCACCTTGAAAACTGTGTGTCCTCAGTTCCCAGATACTTCCTGACTGTTGTGATGTATCACAGTGGTAAACACGTCCCTGTCTCAACTTATTTTTGAAGGTGCTGCAGGCATCAAAGTTAATCACTTTGAGCTTAAAATATCTTGTCTTTGTACTGTATTTAATTGAATATAGGGTCGAAAGTGTATGCAAATTATTGAATTCTGCATCATTGCATTTACACTTTATACAATGTCCCGACTTTTTTGGAATTGGGGTTGTAGAAGTTAAAAAAAGTACAGGTTCTGAAATTTACTTTAAAAGCATTAAAGCAAAAAGTAGCCCTCTGAAGAGCAGTTCTGCCTTCTGCTTCTGTGCAAAGGTAACTGAACTTCCTTTCTTGTCTGTTTCTTTTTGTTACATCTGTCGTGCATAACATGCACTGATGATACATTAAGGAATCGTCTTCTCTATGTGTTATTGTCCCATCTATTTAGGTTAAAATCGGTTTTGAGAAGGAAGCACACTGATGCAAAATAGCAATAATCAGTAATTCCCCTCAAAAGCATTAAAAGTAAATTAACAAGCCTATTTTGAAAATGTCAGGAGTAGTGTTTTTTTCCCACAAAAATAAATAATAATATAAAGTACAGATACCTGAAATCTCTACTTAACAAAGTAACAAAGTATTTGTACTTTTTTACCTCATACCTCTGCCTCACACCTCTGCACAATATACATAGACCTGCACACTGTTTTTTAGTTCTGAATATTTTGTGAAGTTTTGAGTTTGCTTTGAATCATCTGGAGATTGTGTTTTCTGTGCTGGTGTGACAACTGTTGTATCAGAAATTTTGGCTGCAAGGAGTCTAGTTGAGTCAACCTCAAGAATGTGTGTGGGCTGGTTTGTGACATCATATCTCCAACGCAAAGTGTGTTCATAATTAATATGGTTAGAGACTGTGGGAGTGTCCGTATGAATGTGGTGTTAAGGCAGAGTTACTACAATAGAAGTTGTTTTGGTTTGTTTCAGGAGCTGATCTAATTACCTTAGCTTAATAAGAGTCATTTTTTCCCATGGATTAATAGGATCAAAAGAATTGACTGAACCTGTTGGCAATTAAATTTGAATTTTTAATATACCGTCTTTTTATTTCTACTTTGTCAGATGAAACCAGAAAAGAGGGGACTGAATCAAAGGTGTGGACTCGAGTCACATGACTTGGACTCAGGACAGACTCGTGTCACTGTCAAAAAAGGCTTGCAACTTGACTCAGCCTTAAACTACAGTGACTTCTAACTTCACTTGGATGCGAGCCATTTGACTTGAAAATACTTCATACCTTACATTAGTGATCATCAGCACATCCTCAGAATGGCAACTGATCAAAGTCTTGCAATATTTATATACTTGCAGTATTATGAACTGGCAAAATTCACAGAAAATCTGCTATATTACACTACTGCTCATTTAAACTGCACATTTCCTACTGCTGCAGCTTCGCATGAACAGCTTAACTTGCAAAACACAGGTTGTCAGTGAACTTAACACCACGATCAACCACCACAGTGCCTGCTTAGAAAAATTTTGTCCCTTCGACAAATGTAATTGATGACCTCTGCCTTAGACCAAGCCCAAAGGTTAATGTTACATTACTGAGCACCAGTTGGACAAAATTATTCTAATGGTAATTTTGGTCAGTTGGTCACGTACAAAACCTATGAGGTGGTCAACAAAAAACAAATCACAGCATGTGAAGTGTGTGGCTTAAAAATCAAAGGCCTAGATGCAACAACTTCCAGCTTCATTAAACATTTGAAGTTGCACAAAGAATGACCCAGAATGTCCCATGACTTGGGACTTGTCGGTCTTGTCTTACGATGTGACTCAGGGCTTGCCTGTTTTAACTAAGGATCTGACTGACTTGAGTGCAAAGACTTGAGACTTATTTATGACTTGGTCCCACCTCTGACTGATTTACATCTGAATCCAGGTTCAAATTTTAACACTGTGGTTTGCACCTTAGTACCTGCAGCACCAGGCGAACCCACCTGTCTGTATATCTTAAAGTATTTGACATTTGATCTGCGGTAGCTTGTGTTGTAAATCAGTCAAAAACTCCCCAGGGATGAACCCCAGAGCCGTCTTTGTCTCCACAGGAAGATCTGTGTGCACTGCAAGTGTGTGCGAGAGGAGCACGCTGTGCGACCCGTGCCGGGCCAGCTGGAAAAGATGATGACGAAGCTGGTTTCAGACTTCCAGAGACACTCCATCTCCGACGACGACTCGGGCTGCGCCTCCGAGGAGTACTCATGGGTCCCACCTGGGCTCAAGCCTGAACAGGTAACAAGAGGGGAGCAGAGCAGACACATAGTCTGAATTTATGCTACACAGGCATAAAGCACGCTGTCACATGGACATGTTCATACATACTTGAGCAATTTTATAACCATGGGAAAAAAATATTCTTAACTTGTTTTTGATTTACGACCGCAGTTAAATAAATTGCTCTGTAATTGCACAGGTTGCGCTCCGTCTTCTGTCATTTAGGCCTTTGTGTGAACACACTTGTCTCCTCGCACAGGTTTACCAGTATTTCAGCTGCTTGCCAGAGGACAGGGTGCCTTACGTGAACAGTCCAGGAGAGAGATACCGAATCAAACAGCTGCTACACCAGCTTCCAGCCCACGATAGTGAGGTAACATCACTGTGACTCTGGATGTTTTTGTCTTTGGCTTCACTCCTGGTGTATGATAATATTGTGGTGATACACCAAACACATACAATCCTGAAGTCGAGTAAGTTTGCTAAATCACAATACAATAATACCTTGTCATTGCACGCTTTTATTGAACAATAAATTAAGTCTGAGCATTCATTATATTTATTTTCACCCAATTGTGGCCACCCACTATTATGTCCTACCTTCTACCTTTGTTATTTACAATTTTTTATGGCGCTTTCTTTTGAAAGGTCTGCGTTGTACCCATCTCTGATATGTGTGAGGTCTTTCTGTCTATTTGGACATGTTATCCGGATATGGAAAAATGGATGTTAATGCAAAGTGTAAATGCATCATAATCAAATCTTCCTAACCACATATGGAGGTAGTCTAATTTGCATTGTGTTGGAACTCAGTTTGTTAAAAACGCAATCTTAACAACATGCTGGCATTCATACAACATAACATTAATACAGAGCTAACATAAAATGAAGGTTGTTCAAATATAGAGAGAAAGCAACCTGTAATTACTTATTATCATCTATTCTGTGCCATGAAAGTGGCAAAAGATGATTTATTCAACAGAACTGTGTGAAAAATGAAGTACAGTAAAAAATAACTGTGTGCAACAGTGTGTGCTGCACTCCTTTGTGCTGCTGATCTGCTTTTAATGAGGCGTATACTTAATCTAGTCATAGAGTAACCAATACACTGGTACTGTACACCAGAACAAACTGACTCAAAAATTTTTATACAAAGAAAGCGATTACTTGACGTAATGCATTTGCTGAATTTAAAAGAGGGGACATATAATAAAGAATGTGTTGCATGAAGTTTCCTGTAACTCAACAACTCACAAAACTCAGATTTTTTACGAAAGTCTGTTGCTGATTTGCTGCAAGATCGGATCAAATAATGTATCTGAATATAGATACCACTGCCAGGTGTAAATGGGGTGGTAATGCCAGAAGAAAATGTAATTGGTTTGTAGCATTTCTTTTAGTTACCAAGGTTATTTGAAGCAGTTTGAACAACTGTATACCTCAATGTTTTTCTTAAGAAGCTCTGGTCAGTTTTGCCCCTCTGTTCCCTCAGTTTTTACAGAAAATTATATATGTCATACTGTATTAAGGCTCAATATGTTTGGGATAATTTACCATTGCATATTAAATCTGTAGTATTGTTACAAGTTGTTCTGACTTCTAATGTTCACTTTTATAATCCTGATTAATGTCATGACAGTGTTTCTGTTATTTCATTATTTGTGGTGAGTTTTTTTTTGTCTGTCCTGTTTTGTCTGAATCTAGGAGGTAAGTGAGGTTTATAAATCATATCTGTATGCACACTTTACCAAGAGTATCTTTGTGTTTCTTGCAGCCGCAGTACTGTAACTCTCTGGACGACGAGGAGAAGAAGGAGTTGCGTTTGTTCAGTCAGCAGAGGAAAAGAGAAAACTTGGGCAGAGGTGTCGTCAGACTCTTCCCAGTAACAATGACGGGAGCCATCTGCCAGCAGGTAGAGCAGCATTTTTATTTTATGTTTGGAAAACGTGGCAGATTCCCTTATGAGACGGGGCCAATATGAAAATCAAAAGCAACTAGGGAAGGCCTATTAAAACACATCAGAGCCAGAATTTCTTTTTATAAGACTTAAGCAAGTTCAGGTGCAAGTAGATGCAGGCATCGCTCAGGGGCCACAGCACTCTGGGTTTAAATGATTACAGGGCTGTATAAGCAAACTGCAGTGCAACCTGCAGCGTTCATCATTTGTTAAAGGATATAACTTCCTTCCCTCTGCCCCACCCCACCCAAATTTATTTTTCCAGTGTGGCAGACAGATCTGCGGTGGAGACATAGCGGTGTTTGCCAGTCGGGCGGGACACGGCAGCTGTTGGCACCCTCAGTGTTTCCAGTGCGCCTCCTGCAGTGAGCTGCTCGTCGATCTGATCTACTTCTACCAGGACGGACAGATCTACTGCGGCCGTCACCACGCTGAGAGGCTCAAGCCACGCTGCCAGGCCTGCGATGAGGTGACTGTCTCACCAAAATCCCCAACCTGTCAGCCGGGGCCATAGTACAGAATCTCAAGTCTTAAGTTAGGAAGAGTCTTAAGGTTTTTCCCAATTTGATATTACAGGAGCAAATCCTTACTAACTTTAGTTATCTTTCTTCTTCCCATCTTATTTCAGGTTAGGAAATCCTGAATACCAACTTTAATGTCTGTTACCAAGCAACTGATATTCCTTTTTTATATCACCAAGCTAAACAGCTTAACTGTTGAAACATACAAAACATGGAGCAAAAACAATAATGGGCACTTAACTTCAAGACAGATGAGTTAGAGGTGTTGTTGACATAAAATCAAATTGTTTTTCTATTTATAAAGTACATGTAAAAACAACCATAGTTGACCAAAGTGCTGTACAATAAAATAACAAAAGTTAAGTAATAGAACATGGTAAATGGCAAAATAGAAAGAGAAATGTTAAAGCAACAGCCTCGAGCGATGGACAGCTAAGAGCAGCTGATCTGAGGGATCTGAGAGATCTGTAGAGGACCGTACTGGGGCGCCGGGCTGTGTAGAGCCTTAAAAACAGATAAAAGGACCTTAAATTCTGTCCTATACTTAACTGGTAGCTAATGGAGGGACGCCAGTACAGATGTGATGCTGTCACGCTTCCTGGTACCAGTCAGTAATCTATCAGTTGCAGTAATCCAAGCAGTGCTGTTAGCTACTGTTAACCAGTTAGTAAGTTAGCTACTACTACAGGTGGAAAAGTAAACGTTAGGACAGCTTAACGGTTATCCTAAAGTTTAGAGATTTTATTTAATGGTAATATATATTTCCTGTCTTTAGTTAGAATAGGAACATTGTCATAGGAACTGTTCATCTGTAAAAACTTATTGCCGAAACAGGTCCTAACCCTAATTACCATGGTTACCAAACAGTTAAGATAGGATCTGCAAGTCAGGAAGTTTCTGTATGCTGCCCCTGGTCGCTAAAAGTCAAGTGTAGAAGGTGCCAGAAAACAAGACACTGAGTATCTCACTGGTTTAAACGGTAAACTTAACGCCATCATATCAAGTTCAGCTCTCTTGCACCCCATGTTTCCTCGCTCTCTGTCTCTCTGTGAACTGTTCACTTCAGGCATCATTTTTTGAAAAACTAAGCAAAAACTAAAGTTGACGAGCTGTGTAACATGAAGCCTTTTCTT